>BRDA01073219.1:2603-16800 GCA_036984385.1 Crenuchus spilurus | reverse complement strand
TACAGTACAAATGGACAAATATTCCTCTTATAAAACTGTAAAAATTTGTATATTTAGTTCCCAAACCATTAAAAAGTATCATTTAAAAAGACGATGTAGTGCATGTCTCTGTCCCAATGTTTGAGTGGTTGCAGGCACCAGTTTCTAAATTTGTTCATATTCAACAAACAGAATTAAGTTTGTCTTTGTGTGTCTTTTGTCTGTTAAATAAGTGAAATTACAAATTTCAGTAAGAATTTATTTTTTTTAGCTTTTGAAACTAACTTTTCTGGTAGTGAGGTTTGTATATATAATGTTATATTGTATTATATTATTATAGGACTTGTTTTTTTTTTTTTTATTGTGTGAATCCTAATGCCCCAGTGCAGTGACAGGGACACTGTCCTGTATAAATGTCTCAGATGAGACTGAAAGGTCAGAAAAAGCCCCTGGTCATTTCCTCTAAAAGAGAAGAGGCTGTTACTCTGATGTCCTGACTAAACATCCCACTCCTCATCATCTCCATCTTCAGTCTCTCCTCACCTCTCTGTCTAATACACAGTAAATCTGCCAGTGTTAAATCAACACTATTAGAGTTAAATTAACACTGAGAGTGTTACAGTTTGACACCCTCAGTGTTAATTTAACTCTAATAGTGTTGATTTAACATTGGCAGATTTACTGTGTAGCTAATGTGTGCTGAGAGTTCTGGTGTGGACCGGCTGCAGGTGGATGCTGACCATTGGTGCTGGTTGAGATGACTCTAATGTCCCACAATAGTCTCAAAAATGAATTAAAGCAAAAATATTGTATTAGGACTTAGGCTGTGAAACACCAGTTTAATGTAGAATTGGTATCTCCTTGCATCCCAATGGAAGTTTGGTTTGAAATACAGAAACTGCTCGTTTTGTACTAAGCTCCTTACTTGGACTACCATCAAGAATTTGTCTCATGTGGATCATGTGATTGTGCACACTCAGATATGGGTCATTCTAAAGCCCTGTTGCAGTGCTCTTGCAGAAGTGGGTACACAGTAAATCTGCCAGTGTTAAATCAACACTATTAGTGTTAAATTAACACTGAGAGTGTTACATTTTGACACCCTCAGTGTTAATTTAACTCTAATAGTGTTGATTTAACACTGGCAGATTACTGTGTAAAATCACTGAATTTGATTTGCCAAGTACACACAATGTTCGTAATTAAGGGAAGAGAAAGGGTGGGACTCAATAAATTTGGGCTGGAGCTCTGGGTGACACTGCTGTGAGAGTGTGAACCCGGACCTCCTGCCCTCCTTTATATGACAGGTGTTTGAATAAATTAGAAGAGGAGGTGCTGGGGTGGTTCATCACAAACAGGAAGTGAGAGGAAAGTGTTTATATATGGCAGATAATGAATAGGAGTGGACCGTCTCCCAAATTTGATTTATTTTGTAACTCAGTTTACAGCACTCGTATGACTTTTTTCAGGGTCGAGGTCCAACGGATCAGCACATCAAGCAGGTCTGCATGAGAGTTATGCAAGGTCAGTATTTCACATTTGAAGTAATTCAGCATAACATCAGTGCTGACTGAAGGATGACTGACTGATTGAGGTGACAGCCAATGTTCATTTAGGTTTAAAGCTTTAAATTGTGTTCCATAACAGAGCAGCTTGCTCAGCTTGCAGCCAGTCTGAGAAGGCCAGAGTCTGGTATCGCTGGACTGCCAGGTCCTCCTGGCCCTCCTGGACCTCCAGGACCTGCTGGAGAGAATGGCTTCCAAGGACACCAGGGAGCAAGAGGGTTACCAGGACTTAAAGGACCTCCTGGGCTTCTGGGACGTAAAGGTCCTAAAGGTACAGAAAGAAATGATTAAATGTCCTCTAGTTCTGCAAGTGATGCAGCTGATTGGTAGATTGTAAATCACTTCAAAAACTATCATTTGATTTTGTCATTGAGTTGTAATCAAGACCAAGACTAGGACACATCGAGTCAAGACCAAGACTTTTAGTTGAATCCAAGTCAAGGCCAAGACCAGGACACACTGACTCTGAGTCAAGAATAAATCTTTTAGTAGTTGAGTCTGAGTCAAGACTTACACCAGGACACATTGAGTCCAGATTGGGAGTTGCTAAAACCAAGACCAGATTAAGAATTGTTTTATGTGGAAAAAATTTAATTAGCATTTAATAGTGTATACATATAGCTTAGGATTATTATTTACTATTATTACTTTTTTTTTTACTATTTTATTATTATATATTATTATTACTAATACTATATATATTATTATTATTATAACCGGGGACTCCGGTTTCTTCCCACAGTCCAAAAACATGGAGATCAGGTGAATTGGCTACTCTAAAATTACCCTGGTGTGTGTATGAATGTATATATGTATGTATGCGCAGATATGGTTGGCACTCTGTCCTGGGTGATTCCCCTAGTGCTCAATGCAGTCCTCCAGGTGGACGGTCGCTTCCGGTTGAGAGTACGCTGTGCTCGATTGGCTGCTGCTTCTCACCGGTGTGTGTAAATGCAGTGTGTTGATTGTAAAGCATCCTTGGGTATCTAGAAAGGTGCTATATAATTGTAACGTTCATTCATTCATTCATTCATTATTATTATTATTTTATTTATTTTTTTATTACTATTTTTATTATTATTATTATTATTATTATTATTATTATAGCCTATTAGCCTATCGGAGTGCAGATGTGATTTAGGCATGTAGAGAAAGGACCAATTTATTCTGTTTAGAATGGATTGTTGATGTTCAGTAATGACAGTTCAGTTTATAATTACTTATAACAGAGCAGACTGGTCTTGGCGATTTCCAAATCCTCTTCACTCAGAGACAGAAGCAAGAATCCAAATGAGGTTGCGCCTTCTAGCTTACAGCAAATGTTCTTCCCAGTTCTCTCCCCTCCTATAATCACACAATTGATTCTTATACTACAACTACACTATCCCAACAAAAGTAAGTACACCCAGGGCCGGTGCTCCGCCCACGCAGATCACGCACTGTGCGTGGGGCCCCAAGTGCTTATGTGGGCAGCATAAAAAGTCCCCACCCCCCAGGTGGTCCAGGTGTGAATTGGGAGTAGGGCTGTTAAATTTGTTGCTTTTGATACAATTCTCTCATACTTGCCACTGGATACTCAACATGGCACCTCATGGTATGGCACCTATGAGGATGTGAGAAATAGAACTGTTGCTCTCCACAAAGACAGCCTGGGCTATAAGAAGATTGCCAACACCCTGAAACTGAGCTACAGCACAGTGGCCAAGGTCATACAACGGTTCCCCTTGGAACAGGCCTCACCAGGGTCAACTATAGAAGTTGAGTCCACGTGTTCAGCATCATTGGGGGCAGCCATAGTCTGGTCTTGTGACCGGAAGGTCACCGGTTTGATCCCCAGACAGGTCATGACTGAAATGCCCTTGAGAAAGGCATCTAACCCCCAACTGCTCTCTAGGCATCATGGATAGGGCTGCCCTCCTCTTTGAGCACATGTTCACAGCCTAGTGTGTTCACCAGTGTGCTTCACTGTATGGATGGGTTAAATGTGGAGGTCAGATTCTGTTGTGCAAATCACATTGGCAAAAAGGGGAATTTTATCATATCCAGAGGTTGTCTTTTAAAAAAAGAGACACGAGTGCTGCCAGAATGTCTGTACAGGTTGGAGAAGAGGGAGATCATCCTGTCAGTGCTCCGACCAAACGGGGTCATGCATCATGGTCGTCATCCTACAAGAAAGCCTCTTCTGAACCTGATGTATAAAAGTCTCAAGTTTGCTGAACACAAGAAGTCCAAGAACGTGGCTTACCGAAACCATGTCCTGTGGTCTGACAAGACCAAGATAAACTTGTTTGGATCAGATGGTCTCCCACATGTGTGAGGAGTACAGTCAAGCATGGTGGTGGTATCATCATGGTGTGGGGCTGCATGAGTGCTGCCAGCACTGAGGAGCTGCAGGTCATTGAGGGAAACATGAATTCACACATGTACTGTACAATTCTGAAGCGGAGCATGATCCCCTCCCTTTAGAAACAGGTGTCTAACATCCACCAGCTCAGTGATGTCATCATGGAAGAGTGTAAGATGACTCCAGTAGCAGCCTGTGCAGCTCTGGTGAATTCCACACCTAAGGGGTTAAGGCAGTGATGGATAATAATGGTGGTCACACAAAATATTGGCACTATATGAGCACATTTTAGACGTGTTCACTGTGAGGTGTACTCACTTGTGTTGCCAGCTATTTGAACATTAGTGACTGTGTGTTGAGTTATGTTCAAAAGACAGTAAATCAATACTGCTTATACAAGCTGTACACAGATTGCAACAATATATCCAAGTTTCATTTCTATAGTGTTGTTCCATGAAGATATAATCAAATATTTGCAGAAACATGAGGGGTGTAATCACTTTTGCTGAATACTGTACATGTTGAAGACAGTCTGAAAATGTTTTCACCTTGAAGTCCCACAGCTGAGACAAAACCAGATATGATCCATGATTGTTCCAGGCCTGAACCATTACTCAGATACTGAATGTTGTGATACCTGTTGTTTTGTCTACATAAAAGGTGATACAGGAGACAGGGGCGATAGAGGGCCTACAGTACAAGGGTCTAAAGGCATACCTGGACCCCCTGGACTTCCAGGTGAGCCAAACTTCCTGAACTGAGCACTTTGTAGCAGTGCTGAAATGTCAACCACCTTCTCCCATTGACTCATGATCTTGTACATTCCTTTTTGTTTTGTCTTTGTTCATTCTCAGGTGAGCCTGGCCAGGCTGCATATGGTAGCGATGGCCGCGATGGTATGCAAGGGCCTCGTGGCGTACCTGGAATGCCTGGAGTTCCAGGACCTCCTGGACCTTCTGGCCTCAATGGATACTGTGAGCCTTCTCAATGCGTTCTCCAGGCCATCGCTGCACCACAATCTGCTAAAGAGTCCAACATGAAGGGACCAGATGGCCTTTAATAGAGCACAAAATTATACATCGGCTGCAGACTTGAGGCCAGAATGTGGTTGTAAAAAGCTCAGAGACTAGTGGAGCTCTTCAAGTTTTTTTTTTGCAGGGGTATGCTATGTAATTCTGTACCACCGTGAAAGTGTGCCTTGTCCATGTTGCATTCAGTTCTGTTTACTTTAAAGGTCTACCATGTAGGATTTCGACACTTAGACATTTACTTTGGCAAATTGAGGGCTGTATAGGTTGCAATACACAGAATTGGATTTTAACACGGGATCCCTTGCAGCCTAGATTACTTTATGACAACATTGCATTCTTACAGTTGATACAAGGTTGTGGCAGGGTTATGTGTTTGCTGTGAAGAACAGTTTAGACCCTTAATGACAATGCTGTGAAATGTTGAACTTCCACAAAATCTTACATAGTACATCTGTAGTTCTTGTTCCGTGTCATTTACACTCGTTTTTCGAGAGAAAGCTGAATAAAAACTGATGTTGTCATTTTATTTAAATCATGTATAGTCACATCAGTTAAAACAAGATATTTGTACATGCTTTAACCACATATATGTAAATACAGTGTTTTGTGACCTCAGAATTACTGTTATACTCTGTATTTGCTACATCAGGACCCAGAACCAGTGTAAAAATCAATGTAAATTTGTAAAACTCAACTACCAATTACATTAATGCATTTACTGCATTTCATAGTGCTTTTTTATGCGTACTAATTTGTATCCCCGCTGATGAGGGCATTCTGCTACTGTTGATTTGCGTTCCAAGTGCGGTTCAGTGCAATGAGGAGGCTTCTTCGTGTTTGGAGAAGTAGCTAGAACTTTTCTGTTATTTATTTTTAAAAAAGGTTCACTGTTACACAAACCATTGTCGGAAAAAAGGGGTGAATAAATGATTTTGATAAAGTTCTGCATGTTTTTGTATGTGACGCAAGTGAAAGTAGAATTAGACGCATGTTTTCCGTGTATTCTTTATTCCTGTAATGTACTCTCTCAAGTTGGTGAACAGTTACAACTTCTTTCACTATACTAAACACATCGACCCATCGATAGTATAAATAGCCAATCTAATAGTACACATTTCACATACCGTACATAAATCAAGTATCCAAGTATTAAGTTACGCACATCAAATAAAAAGGCATACAAAATATCGCAGAGGTCCAGTTTGAAGCCAAAAACACAAACATCACACTACTGACATGGCAGTAATTAGTAAACAAAGTTTGGATAAACAACACCAATTAAGATCCGAAACCTTCCATATGTGTTCTCCTCCCAAAAATTATAGGTTTTTTTCTAAACTCATGATTTTCCTGGCCTACACTTATTCTGGCTGTTTCTCTTCTCCAAATGCCCTAAACTTGCCCTCATTACATGACCTCTTTCCATTTTAATAAGGCATTTAAATATGATCAATTGGAAGGCAGGCATCATTATGGACTTAAAAATAAACATGACAAAAGATTAAACCATACTTCTTTTGATGTTGTAAGGATGTAAATAATAGTTGTTTGGCAAAGGGCACTCATGTGACAACTTGTCAAAAAAAAAAGCCAATAGCAGAAACAAAGAGACGCATCCCTCGTTAAATACGACAAGCATACACAAGCACTCTGAACTTGCCAACAAACAGTGGCCACAATGTAAAATAGAGACAAAAGGGGATACTCACACATGAATAAGATCAATTTAAATTCTTTAGCAGTATTTTCACATGTTCACCAATTAAAGAGAGCAACGTTGCCCACGTTAGAGAAACATTTGGATTATGAAACTACAGCAGTGTTAGTGTACAAGCTCTACTGGACACAGCAGTTGTTGCGATGGCCGTTGGAGTCTTTGAAGCGAAGACGCATCTTTGGACGATACTTCTCCAAGTAGAAGAGCTGCTTACTGTTAAATGCTCCACGGCGCTTCCTGGTTTATTAAAAAAAAAATTTGCACAAATCACATATTCAATCTAAATGATATTTTTTCCATCAGAGATTTTTTTTTTTTTTTACTTTTTTTAAGTAATGACAGAATTAAAATATTAAATGGGGGATTTAGGGCAAGTTGTAAATGGTTATTATGGAGTACAGATGTACCGGGTAACATGAGGTGGATGGGTGCGTGGATGTATGGATAAAAGAACTTACTGTCGGATGAATTGGACAGCATCTTCATACTTCATTCCACACTCGATCAATGCAAGGGCAACCAGCACTGGAGCTCTATAGAAACAAAGCACATATAAAGGTTGATTTTCCCAATTTCTGCAAAAAGTGCCATCCTCCAACCATGTACAACCTTTAACTGCTCCATTTTGTGCACAAAGGCAGCCAAAAATTCTGCAATGTGGATTGCCCAAGCCTAAGGCCCAAAAATAGTACAGTTACACACTCATCTGTGCCCACATGCCTTACAACATCAGTGTAGACAAAGAATTTGCTGTAAGTTATTTATGTAGTACTCTTGCCTTTTGAAAGTTGTGTATTCAGGCTTATATTACATATAAATTTTTTAGATGGATGCCTGCAAGGCCACAGCTTATTGGTTACAAATATTACAATATCTCTTCTTACATCCCTGATCTGAAGTTACAATTTTCACACACACACACACACACACACACACACACACACACACAAATACCTTCCAAGGCCAGCCACACAATGGACAGCAATGCAGCAGCCTGGCTCCTCCCGAAACTTAATCCTCAGCAGATTTAACCAATCATCAACAATCTGGTTAGAAGGAGGAGCTCCATCATCAAATGGCCAGTCCTGCAGGTTCGTAGAAGTATGAAGAAAATGATCAGTCTTCCGTGGTGGAACACTGCATCTGGGCTACCTGAGGAGGCTTATATAAATTACATTCAATTTTCATGAGGTTTTTACTACTGCTATTTCTCTGTATTTTGCTGAGAGAAAATAAAACCCATTCCTTAATTTTCCTGAAGGAACCTCCTAAAGGGATCAATAAAGATTGATCGATCGATCGATCAATCTATCTATCGATCTATCTAATAGGGACATTTAAACTGGACTCACCAGAACCTGAATGCCCTCTTTGGCCACCAAGTTGGCATCGTACGTTGCCTCACACACTCTAACAACTGTTGTCACACCATACTTCTTAAGTTCCTATTAAAGAATAAATCCAGTTAATTGTTTGTGAATGCCTTCCAGACTGCACATATCATACCTGAACAGAGAAAGGAGGCTCTTAACTGGTATGATTTTAGAAGTTTTTCATGCTTTAAACAGTTTTTCCTAAAATGTTACAGTCTTTAAACTAAAAATCTAAATCCTGTGCCCTCATTTTACTATATGTTAAAAGTATTCTTGGTATTACGCTCTTTCTTCCATACATATTTAGGCACCAAAGGTCAGGCTTTAATCAGGGTTTCAACAAAAAAATCTAAGAATATATAAAAGGCAAATTACATTACCTACAGGCTCACCTCAATGAATTTATTCAGAGTGGCATTGGTGGGGTTATGGGTGATGAGGAACCTCATGTTTTTGTAGGTGATCTCCACAGGGGCAGGTCTATTCATACGGGCCATTGTTAATGAAAGATGAATCAAAATCTACTCAAATTGGAGGAAATTTCACCAATCCCAAAAAACTGCCACAAAAAGTCAGAAAGAATGTCACCCAAATGATGGTATAAAGAGCAAATGCTGGCTGAAAAAGAAAATAAGGGGAAAATAAAAATATATATAAAAAAATAATAATAAATTAAAAAAGGCTGGTCCTCAGGTGATCGAGGAGACGGAGGGCCAACAAGGGCAGTGCACTTCTGGAGATTTTTTTTACCCCATCCAGACCGTCCTGGCTGCTGTGGACGCCTGCTCTCCGTGTCCGATCCCGCCAACGTTAAAACACTCACACAAGTCTCTCTTCCAGTGGGGTAGCAAGGCTCGCCGTTCACTTTTCTGCATATACGCCGTGCTGAGCCTGGCAGTAGTCTCCACTGCCCTTCAGAAACTCCATAAATGTGTGACCCAATACACCACAGAACTGCTGCAATGGCACAAATCAAAGAAACAAGAGGGAGTCAGAGGCAGGTAAACAAGAAGGATGGTGCCTAAAGCATCTGACATGCTTTAATCTGAATGCAGTGGATATACTAGCAGTGCATCTCCAAAAACTTGAATACAGTGAAAAGCTGCAATTAAGTGCCACATTAAAAATGAGAACATCATAAACACATTCAGAATTTGTGTTCAGAAATGTATTCAAATATTAACCTTTATTATTTTATATTGATTAAAATGTACAGTGACACATTTCAAGCCTTCTTTTGTTTTAATGTTGATACTTATTGAATAGTAAATTACTCAAACTTCAAATGAAATATTCTAATCATCTGATATTATGGATTTCTGATTGTCAACAGCTATAAGCCAAACTGATCAACATTAAAACAAAAACTTTATTTACACAATATTTTATTTTTGATGTGTTACTGTACTGCAGTGAACTTGAACAAGCAGGTGTCAGGGGGATTTGTTTTGACTCAGTCCTGACTCACTAACAGTGCTTACGTTAGCTTCTGTTACAGAAAACACTGAGCTTTTCTTTGTCCATGTTATTTATTTATTTTTTAGGAGAGACAGCTAACATTACTACTATTTTATTAGCAGAGCTACTTTTTAAGTCTATCTCAGAGTAGTCAGGGCTGTAACACAAAGATATGCTGAGCTAGAAAATCTGACCTTAAATTAATCTAATCTTAAAGATTAAAAGAGCATAGTTCACGTATTTTTTGGAAGATATGAAGCTTATCCTGCTGAAAAAATCCAGCTAGATCAGCTCAAGTTGGGTTTTGAGACTCGGTTGACCAGTTTGACTATCTACCAGCAGACAAGCTGATCATCGAGCTGTGACCAGATGAAAAGGCTTGTCTACCAGCTCAGACCAGTTTACCAAGATGGTCAACCAGCTAAATCAGCTTTACACCAGCTTAACCAGTTTCAGAACAGAAGATGGTCAACCAGCTTTCATACAAGCTTGACCAAGGTGCTAAACCGGTTAAACCAGATTCAGACCAGTTTGACCATAATGGTCGATCTGCTAAGTCTATTTTGGACCAATTTAGAGTTTAAGCTTATTTTTATAACTAAACTAATGAGACAAAGCCGGGCTGGTCTTCCTCACAAAGAAGATTTAGCTATCCCAGCTAATGCTAGCTATCCTAGCTAACTAACAGACTGTCACGCCGCATTTGAGTGACCTGAAAGAAAAACCCTGACAAACTAGACCAATTAATGTGTAAGAAGAACCTTATTGTACGTTAAAATATCGAGTACATGTTCGTTGTGACCGAAAACATGAACATTTTCATCTTCAGGCGGCCTGTCAGGTTAGCTTAGCTTACAGGCTAAAGAACAAAGCTAATCATATAACCCGCTCAACGAAACACGGGATTAAAATGAGCAGAACAAACACAACAGAATAGTGTTTATATACATATTTATAAGAATAACACAGTATAAATTAGAACAATTTCACACGAAACACTCGTTAGCATCTGTGCTAACATGATGACCTCGTTTTGAAAACAATCAAACAAAAAGCAGAAAAAGCAAAAATACAGAAGATAAAGGCACATTCAGCTCGCAGTTTTGTCTATACTTACTGGAATATGCTTACTCATTGAAGATTGTAGCTTAACCATAAAGCCGGTCCTAAGAAAGCAGTGAAATATGTGAAGTGGGTTTTCACCATACAGCCGCTGATCAGACTGTCCTCTATAACCAGTTTAGAGCTGCAGTAACCGCACCCTGAACACTGTTCACTAAACCAGGTCACATACACTGTGTCCAAATGTTTGTGGACATCCCATCATACTGTACTCACTCATAATATACAGAGTATTGTACTCTACTGTAGATACACTGTAATATATAATAATATACAGAGTACTGTTCTCTACTGTAGATACACTGTAATATGTCAATATACAGAGTACAGTACTGTAGATATGCTGTAATATATCATAATATACAGAGTACTGTAGATACACTGTAATGTATCATATACAGAGTACTGTACTCTACTGTAGATACTCTGTAATATAACATTACATACAGAGTACTGTACTCTACTGTTGATACACACTGTAATATATCGTAACATACCTGTAGATATCAAATCAAATAAAATCATTTATTTATAAAGCACTTTTTACAACTGATGTCACAAAGCATCTTTACAAGGTTAGTAATAACAAACAACAAATCATTAATCCCTAATCCCCGGTGAGCAATCCAACGGTGACAGTGGCAAGGAAAAACTCCCTCAGAGCTGGAGGAAGAAACCTTGGGAGGAACCAGACTCACATGGGGGACCCATCCTCCTCTGGTCTACTAATTCTAAGTTCATGATAAATCATAGTCATATGATGTTGCTGTAATGTTCAGGTGAACTGAATATGGTGACGGTAGTGGGACAGGGATGATGATGACAGTGGTAGCAATGATAATGGCAAGAAAGTCCATATGAACTCCAATGAGCAGGCCACAGTAGTTGGTTGTTGGTGGGCAGCTGATCCAGGGAAGCATCATGCAGAGAATAGTAATCAACATTCCATCAGCCTTGGACCGGACCGGTGGGCAATCTCTCACTCGGAAAAAGACAAAAATGGAATTAGTTCTGTTTGGATTTATAGAGCAGAGGGATTATGAGACATCATCAGAGTGTGGCTATTGACTCCGGCAGAAGATCTAGAACAGCCTACCTAAAAGGAGACAGTCAGAAGGTAAACAGGCATGGGAGGTCCCAGAGACACTGGCATCCCTCTGCTCACCGTCAACAAACCTGAGTGATCGCGTGAGCAGCAGTATAACAGCCCCAACATCTCAGTTCACCATAAATCCCTACGTCAGTGCACCCCTGGACCTACAACCTTTCTATAATGTAAAGTATTAATTACCAAAAGCTAAACTAAACAGATATGTTTTCAGCCTAATCTTAATAAAGGTTGAGACTGTGACTGAGTCCCAAACATTGTCTGGAAGGTTATTTCAAAGATGAGGGGCCATATAAAAGAAGGCTCTTCCCCCTGCTGATGATTTCTGAATTCTGGGAACTATCAAGAAGCCAGCACCCTGTGATCTAAGTAAACGAGATGGTTCATAATAAGGAAATAAGGTCTTGTAAATACTCAGGGGCAAGACCATGTAGGGCTTTATATGTCAATAAAAGAATTTTATATTTGATTCGGTATTTAACTGGAAGCCAGTGTAGTGCTGATAGAACTGGGCTAATATGGTCAAATTTTCTGGTTTTAGTAAGAACCCTGGCTGCTGCATTTTGAACCAATTTAAGTTTATTTAGGTTTCTGCTTGAACATACTGATAATAATGCATTACAGTAATCTAACCTAGAAGTTAAGAACGCACGTACCAATTTTTCTGCATCCTGTAGGGATTAAATTGGAAATATTATGGAGATGTAGAAAAGCTGTTCTGGTAGTTTTAGTTATGTGTTGGTCAAATGATAAATCTGAGTCAATTATGACACCAAGATTTTTTGCTGCTGAGTCAGGTGTAACAGTGAAGTTATCCAGATTTAAACTTAAGCCTGATAATTTATTTCTCATTGTCTTTGGGCCCATAAGAAGGACCTCTGTTTTGTCACTATTTAAGAGAAGGAAATTATACGACATCCAACATTTCACATCTTTTACACAGTCCTCAATTTTCTTTAATCTAATCCTGTCGTCAGGTTTAGCTGATATATAAAGTTGTGTACCATCTGCATAACAGTGAAAACTAATATTATGTTTATTAATAACATGGCCTAAGGGAAGCATATAAAGTATAAATAATAGAGGTCCTAAGATAGATCCTTGTGGAATTCCACATCTCACTTTTGCGCTGTTAGATGATACATCATTAACATTTACAAACTGGTAACGTTCTGTTAGATAAGATAACATTAGGGCTGTTCCTGTGATTCCATTATATTAAATAATGAAAATGCAACTTTATTTGTAGCTGGATTGGTTATATTAATTGAAAGAACTTCAAAGGATTTAAATGTCGCACAGTATTTTTGATTAATGTTTAAAGTGTTTTGGTAGATTACACCTATACCGCCTCCAGTTCCTGACAATCTAGGACTGTGAACATAATTATAACCTTCAGGGCTGGCTTCATTTAGTGCTAAATAGTCGTCAGGTCTAATCCATGTTTCTGTAAGACATAAATTATAAAATTTCTGATTACTTATAATTTTATTCACAATAAGTGTGTGGTATCATGTATGAGAGGTCAGAAGTAACCACAGCATATGGCGACTTATAATGAAGAGATCTGACGAAGGTATCCCAGTGAAACATGAAGTGAGTTTATTTAGACCGATATTAATACCCAAAAACCCAAACAAAAACTAGGCAAAACAGAAACAAAATGATATGTACACTATTTACAGAACTCTGGACTTAGAGAAGATGTCTTCGTGCATGGGGGCTAGACCTACTTATCTTTTTATCAATAAGCAAGATAAATTGAATGCACACTCAACTTCAGCAGCATTACAATGTCACCCATCTTAATCCTAGGTAACCTCCAATCTAATCTGTTTGCTTCCATCTGTGGCTCTGCCTTCTTATGCTGCTAGCCCCACCCTGGGCTAAATCAAAGGGTAATTGCCTCGCCTTCCTTAAACAAACATTTTAATAAATATTAAAATGATCTTCTCTATTCCTTTAAAATAAACACATTAGCTAGGCCTGTTCTATTAATGTTGCAACTTTTGTAAAATGTCCTTTAAAAATAATAATATAGTCTCTTGAGCCAGAGTTAACTCCCCTACTCTTGTTTCTCCTTAGGCTCTTCCTTGGCCTCAAGAAGGGTGGAGTAACCTGCGGTCTTCCTTTTGTCCAGGAGCAGGTAAGTAAGATTGTTTGGTGTTCTTTTCTGGTGTTATGGCCTAGAGGTGGTGATATGTTGGGATCCTCAACATTATCACAGATTGGGAAACTAGTCTGAGTCAAGGGGAAGCTGGATGGTGCTAAATACAGGGATATTCTTGAGCAAAATCTGTTTCAGTCTGTCAGTGATTTGAGACTGAGACTTATTCCAAGTGAGAATCTGTGGTCAGACTTGAAGAACAGTGGTTCCAAAAACGGGTAAGGAGGTCGTTTTGACGAGCTCAAGGAAGTTCAATCTACCAAAAATGACCACTTGTCGGTAGAAGTTCAGACTGGTGTCTAAGAGTGAACCTTATTCAGAGTCAGAGTTTAG
>BRDA01073215.1:875-10911 GCA_036984385.1 Crenuchus spilurus | reverse complement strand
AAGTACACCCTGCCTCTTACTAGTACAGCCTGCCTCGTACAAGTACACCCTGCCTCGTACAGTACACTCTGTTTTGTACAAATACACCCTGCCTCGTACAGTACACACTGTTTTGTACAAATACACCATGCCTCGTACAAGTACACCCTGCATCGTACAAGTACACCCTGCCTCGTACAAGTAGACCCTGCCTCGTAAAAGTACATCCTGCCTCTTACAAATACACCCTGCCTCAAACAAGTAGACCCTGCCTTGTGCAAGTACACTATGCCTCGTACAAGTACACTCTGCCTCGTACAAGTAGACCCTGTTTTGTACAAGTAAACCCTGCCTCATACAAGTGCACACTGCCTTGTACAAGTAGACACTGTTTTGTACAAGTAAACCCTGCCTCATACAAGTGCACACTGCCTTGTACGAGTAGACCCTGCCTCTTACAAATACACCCTCCCTCATACAAGTAAAATCCTGTCTCATACAAATACCATTTGTAGCCAACTCTACGTGTTTGTATATCGTTACAAGGAAGAAGAGAATATCATTTCATTGATTATTTCATTGATACTCTTTGCATTTGTAACACTTGTTACATTTCTTTAAGTGCTGTGTATATATTTGCAGATCATATAAGCATTTATAACAATCAGGTTTTCTGTATGTAAAACACACTGTGTGATAGTACTGTTTGTATTTGTACACCATATTGTTTTTGTTTGCAAATAGTATGGGACTTGCAGAATATGTATTTTTCATTTATGTAGTTTTGGCACTAAATTAGCTCCATACTGTAGTGTATTGTTATCTAGGACTGCTGTACACAGCATGTATATTAGCCTCCATAGTTGTTCAGAAGCTCTGGCACGTTTGAGTCTCAGTTTCATAAGCATTCTCATGTCAGCGGTGATGAGGCAGTGCGTTGACGCTAATCTGAAAGAACAGCGTAAGAGGAAGCAGCCACTTTCCCCCAGCCCTTCAGCAGCCCAGCCGAGCCCAACTCAACCTTGGACTGACCCAAGCGCCTGGCTCCCCCTGACACTTTCCATCTCAAACCCACTTTTTCCATGTTGCATTCTGCATCCAGACCCTTACTTCCCCCCTCAAATGGGTCTATCTTACAGTGTCCTTAATCTGTCTTTCCTCTGCTCAAATTCACATTGATTATGTTTCCGCTCTTGGACAACACGGGCATTGGCTCTTTAGATGTTTGCTTTCTTTAGCTCATTGCGTCTCAACTTCAGTTTTGCAGACTTCATGCACTAAGTATTGCTCTACAATCTGACAGTAGAATCGGAATCAGTTTTATCGTGCCAAGTATGACATATGAGGAATTTGTCTGATTGAGTGCACATATGTGACCCCACCAGGGAAAACCGGGTCAAAGTCTTTTTTTTTTTCAAATACGAGTTATTAGAATATTTGTAAAGAGTACTGTTAAAGAAAGCCTCACACAAAGTTTCAGCCGAATATCTCTCATACTTACATTTGTGTCCCAAGACATTAATACACCAGAAACACTTAAAAAGTAATCAAAATAAATCCAAATATAGCAGAAAAAAATACTAAAAGATGACGCTGGCAAAAATTGCTCTGTTTACATTAGCTGAAGACATCTGACCTGCTCATGTTTGGTGGATGGATACATGAGCTCAAACTCATTTCTACAGTGACGAGAAGTAGTTCAGGAGCCGAATGACACCCAACAAGCTTGTGTACCTCAGCGGTAGAAGTAGTTCTACATCAGGATTTGAGGGGTCACAAATTTGCTGAATGACTTACGGCACAAAAACAACTTTTTTTTTTATTTAAGTTTTGTTTTTGTTCAAAATATGTCCTACCATAGATATCTGAGACTATTATCTTTCATTTACAGAAATAAAACCAAGTGGCTACGTTTAGTCTCTAATATGAGTGACAGGCTGACACCATATCTCAATAAGTTGCCCAGCGACTTTGGCCTGGTTTTCCCTGGCAGGGTCACATATGTATAACATATTAAAGAGATCAGACAAGTTTGCAGGACTATAAAAATTAATGCTGAGAAAATAATATGCTAAATTAAATAAAGAAAAAAATATCACTCTCACTTTATTTAGATCGGCTATTATTGCACCTGTAGATCGTCTATTTATTATCTAGGATTATTAACATCTTGTCCTCAATTAAGAATCCCAAAATCCCACGCCTGACAACTGTATGATGCAACCACAACATCCAGTGGTAAGCATGGCTGATGTACTCTGAGAGTTCCCTTGAAAGAGTTAGTGGTTCCATTAGAAGATGATGTTGATGGAGCTTTTGAAGGGAAGAAGCTGAGACAGACCGATTGGGTGACTGATGTGCGAGAACATGGTTGGCAGGCATATATTAGGCCAGTAGAGAGAGGTGATAAGTCTGTCACATTCTTATTGATTGAATTTGGATTTATAGGCCGTGTGCTTAGGGCAGCCATGAAGGAATTGTCAGAAGTGACTGAAAGGGCTTGTCAGTGGTTGAGGAGAAGAATGCCACAGGTTTTTTTGGGGAGGTTTTGAGCATGGTAGGTAATAGTGAGTTTTAGTTTTGCTGTTGACGTGGTGTTTTTACATTTAGCTTTAGCTGTGCCAGTAGGGTATAGCCTTGGAAGGTCATCAAAGGTGTGGTCACTGGGGAACCTGATGTGAATCTATGGTTCAGACATTACTTAAATGTAGGGGTGCAGGAAAAAATCGCTTCAAGCTCGAATCGCGTTTCTCACATTGAACACTTCAGAATCGATTCTTGTTTTCAAAAAATCTATTATTTTTGCGGGTGCGGAAGTGCCATCTCAGCCACCGTAGTGCTAGGCAAAACAAGGAAGCAGCATCGGCTATGTACAGGCATGCAAGCCAAGCCGCGGTCTTTGAAAGCAACCATTTGGAAACACTTTGGATTTTACTGTCAATCCGGCCCGGGTAAGAAAGGGATTGACGTGACTCATGTGATTTGCAGAGATTGCAACGTTAAAGTATTTTGTTTCATTCGTTTTCGTTTGGATTTGAAAGAATCGGGAAAAAATCAATTTGTGACCCCAAGAATAGATTCTGTATCAATTTCGTTCGATTCCCAAAGATTCGCAGCCCTACTTAAATGAGGTCTGAAGTGAGCTTGGAGGGATGCCAGACCTCACTGTTGAACCTTTTGAAGATGTCGGGAGATACAAAACGCTGATGAATGGTGGTGCCTACCTGAATACCCCTGTGAAGAGCTTGCAAGGTTGTTGGTGTTTAGAGATGTAAGAATACAGTTGAGTTGAAATGGGTTAGGCCCTATGTGTAATCCCAAAATTTTATTACAGGATTATGTTGTATAATTTCATGGCAACAGTTCCAGAATGTACATTATTTTAATTTTGCGAAAGTGAAGGTGACAGCAGCAGTGATGGCAGCGCAGATGGCATGCCAAGATCTTAATTAGGTTCAGAGTTAAGGTTAGAGATTAGGGTTAAGTTTAGGAACAGGATTATGGTTAGGATCTGGATTAAGGTTAGAGATTAGGATTAATTTAGGGACCGGGTTAGGGTTAGGTTTTGGACTGAGGTTAAGGTTAGAGATTAAGGTTAAGTTTAGGAACAGGGATAAGATTAAGTTCTGGATTAAGGTTAGAGGTTAGGATTAATTTAAGGAACAGGGTTAGGTTTTGGGTTGAGGTTAAAGTTTAGAAACAGGGTTAAGGTTAGGTTCTGGATTAAGGTTAGAGATTATGGTTAATTTAAGGAACAGGGTTAGGCTCTGGGTTGATGATCAAATTAGAGATTAGGTTTAGGTTTAGCAACATGGTAAGAGTTCCCAGTAAGTTCTGGGTTAAAGTTAGAGATTATGGTTAATTTAAGGAACAGGGTTAGGGTTAGGCTCTGGGTTGATGATCAGATTAGAGATTAGGGTTAGGTTTAGGAACATGGTAAGAGTTAGGTTCTGGGTTAAAGTTAGAGATTAGGGTTAATTTAAGGAACAGGGTTAGGGTTAGGTTTTGGGCTGATGTTAAGGTTAGAGACTAGGTTTAGGGTTAGGAACTGGATTAGATTTAGATTTTGGGCTGATGTTAGGGTTAGGTTTAGGAACAGGGTTAGGGTTGGGTTTTGGGTTAAGGTTAGAGATTAGGGTTAGGTTTAGGAGTAATGTTAGGCTCTGGGTTGAGGATAAGATTAGAGAGTAGGGTTTGTTAGGGTCAGGTTAGAGAAAGTGCCAATTATGTAGTCGTAAAATAAACATCTACAAAACATGACGTGTTCTGAATGATCAAATTAAAGGTGGATATAGATGTGCGGGGACTGAGGTTGTTCATTGTTCAGTACATTACAGACTGATATGAACATTTCTGCAGTGTTGCATAACTGATGAAGGGGTTAATTCATAACTTATGAAATTCATTCCAAGATTTTTGGAAGTATAATGGAAAGACAAGGTTGTTCTGTAATTTATTTTTCTACAGGATTTTAAACCTATTGCTGAAGTCGTAAATCTCAGTGTAATTAGATGCAATCAAGGTCACAGTTTAAGTGTGCTTTTTAGTCAAAGCTGTGTTTGTGAATCTTTTTGTTGGCTTTTCATAAACTACTAATGTTTAACTCTTTCTCTCTCTCTCTCTCTCTCTCTCTCTCTCTCTCTCTCTCTCTCTCTCTCTCTCTCTCGTTTGTGTAAACTGATCCAGCGCCCTTGGGTCGAGTGGTTTAACAAGTTTTCTCTTTTGGAAATAATCGAATGTAAATGATCTGTCTCCAGCTGCACTAAAAATACCATTTGTTTTTAGTGTCTGAGTAGCAGAACATTTACTAGCTTTGGACAGCACTCTCCAGATTCCTGAACCGGGCTGCAGGTCCCTTGTAGTTTGAAAGAATTTTGTCCGAATGTGTTATATTAGGATTTTGCATGACTATTTTGACAGGAAGTTTTTCTTCCCCCTCGTTCTCTCCCGCTCTTTTTCCTCTCCTGTTTCGAGTTGGAAAATGATTTCCATAAAGAATGTCTGACAGGCTTGTTTTCATTTGCGCTGTGGAGGGGCTGAGTACACTGATTAACATGAGTGCGAGCAGTCGGCAGTGCTAAGCGTCGCCGTGTTTGGGCTATCTGATGAGCCGTGAAGCTCACACCCGCCCTCTACCCAAACAATGACTATAGAGCAGAGAGAATGGAGCAAACCAACACAAAACACACTGAGTGAAGTTTTGGCTGAGCTGCACTGTTTGCACTGTTCCTCTGACCTCCTTTTGATGCAGTTGATGCAGCATTACCTAACAGGGTCTTTTGCATGCCTCACTGTTATAAAAAGCTAAAATAAGAAAATGGTGATACTTTTCTGAAAGTAGAAGAGGAAGGAGGAAGGTCATTGAGGTTCATTTGTGCTTGTTATTGAGTTAAATACAGGTTTCATTGATTGATTGTATGACTTTGATCATTTTTTGTCAAATTATGGACTGATCTGACCCCAATCTTCACCTCAATGGAGATGTGATGCCTTGAATCGGTACACTTCTTTTTAACCAGCCAATAGTGAATGGCCATGAAATAAAACCAATATTCAAAGTAATTGGTAGACATACTCTAAATAATAATTAATTGATCAAATGAAAACAAATTAAAGCAAATGTGTGAGGCAGATGGTCAAAAACAATGTTCGGTAACACTTTGTAATAACTTTTATTAATAGCTCATTAACTAATGATTAATAACTGAACAAATCATTAGTTCATGAGAATCTCATTAAATGATTTACTAATTATTTACTAATGATTTAATTATTTACTAATGATTTACTAATTATTTACTAATGATTTATTAATAGTTTACTAATGATTTACTAATGATTTACTAATTATTTACTAATGATTTATTAATTATTTACTATTGATTTATTAATTATTTACTATTGATTTATTAATGATCTACTAATGATTTGTTAACATTTGCAAAAATGAATACAATCATTAGTAACTACATGAACTGTCGTTTATAAACATTTGTTCATGTTCAAATTCTTATGAACTAATGATTTGTTCACAGTTATTAATCATTAGTTAATGGCTTATTAATGAAAGTTATTATAAAGTGTTACTGAACATTGTTTTCGACCATCTGCCTGTTCTTCGAAGAAAGACTGTAAAAGATTTGCATATTTCTCTCTCCGCAGTGCATAATATCATTAAACATTTCACGAACATTTTTTTTAACCACAGACGAATGTTGTCATGCACTATGATTGGATAGAGATTCAACCTTGTGGGGTGTCGCAGTGCTGATGGTGTGCGGCTGTGTTTAGTCTACTTTGTATAAAGATGTACAGATATGAGTTGAATTGGTCTGAAAATATCAACATTAATATGACTGTAGAGGGTCACAGGGATCAGCACAAATTGATTAATTATTATTTTTTTGTATCCATCCATCCATCATCTTCTGCTTATCTGTGTCCGGGTTATGGTGGTAACAACCCAAGCAAAGAAGACCAGACGCCTCTTCCAGCTCATATGAGAGGATTCCAAGGCATTCCCAGGCCAGCTGAGAGATGTAATCTCCTCCCAATTGGACATGCCCGGAACACCTCACCTGGGAGGCGCCCAGGAGGCATCCTTACCAGGTGCCCGAACCACCTCAACTGGCTCCTCTTGACATGGAGGAACAGCAACTGTTTGTACTCCAAACCCTTCCAAGATGTGCAAACTCTTCACCCTTTTTTTGTATTAATCAATTAATTAAATATTTTTTTAAATGCTCAAACAAAAGTGAAATTTATTTCTGAATAAATAATAGAATAACATTATTTCCATCTAGACTTATCTTATCAAAACTTGAAACTGGCACATTTTCTACTGACAATAACATCAATTTTAATAAATCCATTTCCTGTTTCTTCAACAATCACAGGATAGTTTTTGGACATAAAACACAAGCAGATGTTAGATTAACTTCACACTGTGCTTCATACTAGCTCTACCCCCCCTCCCCCCATTGGACACTATTTTTGCCATTTAATCTACACTGATCCTTTAAGAGTTTGCCTCCTCTTGTTGCCGAATTCATGCTGTATGCAGTGAATGTGATCTAATAAAGCTGCTGAACATTCAGAGTTTTACACTGGTAAAGTCTCAGGAAAACATGAATAAGAATCAAAGGCCCACATCACTTTATTGTTCCTCCTAAACAGAAGAATAATAAGCTCTTACTGATCTGAAGGGAGCTTTGAATGAGATCCAACAGCCATGATAATCATGTTAACACGATCTTTTACACAATGAAACAGTGAAAAATGTTTATAATTTAAAACTGCCGGATGCTTCTTTCTACCCAGATGCTGTTTTAAGCCTGTTGGGTCATTTTGTTGAGTTATTCGGGCAGTTCAGTGTAGTTCTGGACATCGGTTTACTGTTGAACAGATGTTTATTTGCAGAACTGATGTAGGTCCTAGCACACACCTGGAGGGAACACACATGTATGTGCATAGACCTAGACCTGCTGATCAAAGTCCTGGTTTGGTGTTACTGGCATCACAGGTCAAAGGCTGTGATGTTAGTTTAATGATTTGACACATTTACAGAAGGAATGAAACCAGCTACTACCATTAATATGGCTAACCATGTGCCCTTTATTATGGAGCTATTACTCCATAACTGCTATAAATTATGACTACTAAATAACTTCTCTGAAAATGATGTGTAGGTGTAAAAATATATAATAATCTTTAACCAATCTTATTATCTCTTATATACAAATACAAATGCAGCCCTTTACTCTCTCGGACGCTCGCGTGATCTTTTGGCAGATCAAGACCTTCTCGCCCTGAGTGAAATCTGATTGGATCAACTTGCATGGCATGTGTCCAAAAAATGTCCCCAATACAATGCATAGCAAATTACAGCATGGGGCACGGACTTGGCAGCTGTATTCACGGTGGCAGCCTGACCATGCATCAAAAGTACTGATTCAGCATGGTTATTTGACTATATTTTCAAGGGAATAATCCTGTACATAGCTCCTTTAATACCTCTTTGTAGAGCATCTCTGACACGAATACAGAGCGATTGTTATAACGTCGTACTAAAATAATTAATCTTTTATGTATCAGTGAGCTCGCTGAGCAGGCCGGCACTGGACTCTGGTCTTTTAATGGGAATGCTTTATGGATTTGCTCAGTGACCTCTGTGGCCTTTGCACCTTTGCTTAAGGAGAGAGCAAAGTGCACTTACAATAGAGTATGAGCACTTACAGTGAGGAAAATAAGTATTTGAACACCCTACGAATTCGCAAGTTTTCCCACTTAGAAATCAAGGAGGGGTCTGAAATTTTCATCTTAGGTGCATGCCCACTGTGAGAGACACAATCTAAAAGAAAAAAATCCAGAAATCACAATGTATGATTTTTTAATAATTTATTTGTGTGTTACTGCTGCAAATAAGTATTTGAACACCTGTGAAAATCAATGTTAATATTTGGTACAGTAGCCTTTACAGAGGTCAAACGTTTCCTGTAGTTGTTCACCAGGTTTGCACACACTGCAGCAGGGACTGTGGCCCATTCCTCCACACAGATCTTCTCCAGATCAGCCAGGTTTCTGGGCTGTCGCTGAGAAACATGGAGTTTGAGCTCCCTCCAAAGATTTTCTATAGGGTTTAGGTCTGGAGACTGGCTAGGCCACTCCAGAACCTTAATATGCTTCTTACAGAGCCACTCCTTGGTTATCCTGGCTGTGTGCTTTGGGTCATTGTCATGTTGGAAGACCCAGCCATGACCCATCTTCAATGCTCTAGCTGAGGGTAGGAGGTTGTTCCCCAAAATCTCGCAATACATGGCCCCGGTCATCCTCTCCTTAATACAGTGCAGTAGTCCTGTCCCATGTGCAGAAAACCACCCCCAAAACATGATGCTTCCACCCCCATGCTTCACAGTAGGGATGGTGTTTTTGGGATGGTACTTATCATTCTTCGTCCTCCAAACACGGTGAGTGGATTTAAGACCAAAAAGTTCTATTTTGGTCTCATCTGACCACAGAACTTTCTCCCAGGACTCCTCTGGATCATCCAAATGGTCATGGGCAAACTTAAGACGGGCCTGGACGTGTGCTGATTTAAGCAGGGGAACCTTCCTTGCCATGCATGACTTTAAACCATGACGTCTTAGTGTATTAGCCACAGTAACCTCTCTTCAAGTCATTGACCAGCTCCTCCCGTGTAGTTCTGGGCTGATTCCTCACCTTTCTTAGGGTCATTGATATACCACGAGGTGAGATCTTGCATGGAGCCCCAGTCAGAGGGAGATTGACAGTCATGTTTAGTTTCTTCCATTTTCTAATAATTGCTCCAACAGTTGATCTTTTTTCACCAAGCTGCTTGGCAATTGCCCCGTAGCCCTTTTCAGCCTTGAGAAGGTTTACAATTTTGTCTCTGGTGTCTTTGGACAGCTCTTTGGTCTTGGCCATGTTAGTAGTTGGGAGTCTTACTGATTGTGTGGGGTGGGAAGGTGTCTTTATGCAGTTATTGACCTCAAATAGGTACTTCTAATTTAGAATAAGTGGAGTGGAGGTGGACTTTTTAGAGGCGGACTAACAGGTCTTTGAGGGCCAGAATGTTTGCTGATTGGCAGGTGTTCAGATACTTATTTGCAGCAGTAACACACAAATAAATGATTAAAAAATCATACATTGGAATTTCCCGATTTTTTTCTTTTAGTAGTCTCTCACAGTAGACATGCACCTAAAATGAAAATTTCAGACCCCTCCATGATTTCTAAGTGAGAGAACTTGCAAATTTGCAGGGTGTTCAAATACGTATTTTCCTCACTGTATTACTGTTATGCAACTCTGTACTGAGTGTACATTACAATGTCCTGCATGCTTGCTGAGATTGAGTTTTGTCATGCACTCTCAAAGTGGATGAACAAGAGGGAATGAAGACAAATAGTACTCAATTTGATTGCTTTGAAGCCAACACATCACACAAAAGGATTGCACAAGTACATTTTTCTCCAACATTGTACAAATAAAAATTAGTAAATAAACACACAATGACGACGTTTATTCATAGACTTGTGGA
>BRDA01073214.1:0-16306 GCA_036984385.1 Crenuchus spilurus | reverse complement strand
ATGAAGACAAATAGTACTCAATTTGATTGCTTTGAAGCCAACACATCACACAAAAGGATTGCACAAGTACATTTTTCTCCAACATTGTACAAATGAATAATGTACCCTTAAAAGTACATCACCACCCTTAAGATCCCATTGTGTATCTTGTAGGTTTGTTATATTCACTTTTCCGGCCCGGAGTGGTTCAGTGGACCAATGTTCTGACACTAAGATCATTGGATTGCACGTTTAAATCTTCTTGCTTAAAGCTGCTTGCGAGAGCTGGGGCCCGAGAGAGCAAAATTGGCAGTGCTCTCTTTGGTTGGGTAGATGCTGCTCTCTTCACATCACTACTAAGTAATGTCTGCTGGCTCAGGTGTCTGTTAGCTGATGTATCGGAGCTGGGGATCCTGCGCTTTCCTCTGAGCGTGTTGGCTGCCCTGCTGCGATGTATCAGCAGCGGTTCAAAAAGAGGCGGAGCCTGACTTCACATACATTGGAGGAGGCCTGTGCTAGTCTTCACCCTCCTAGAGTCAGGGGTATTACAAGTGATTTGGAGAGTCCTAGCGGATGGGTAAGATAATTGGCTACTAATACATTGGGGAGAAAATTGGGTACAATTTTTTTTTTTTTTTATATTTTCGAATAGTCACTTTTCTGCTCATAACTGATGGTAAAATAAATGTAAATTTCTGAAGTCAGGATATCTCCAAAAATGATCCGAGTGGCTCAGCGGTCTAAAACTGAGTGGAGAATTGCCATGTGAATATTTGTTTCCATGCATTCAATGTTTTCTTTTTGATGGACTCACTACCTTTCTGATGCTATCTGCTTAGAGGTCCTTCCCTATCATGAAGAAATGCTGCTTATCCACAGTTGGCGGCCTTTTAAGAGTGTATACTTATACGTTCATTGTCCATGGGCATGTCACTACAGTGCTCTTTCAGGAGACGTGTTTGTTTCCTGGCTTTGGAAGCTGCCTGGTGTCTGAATCCATGAGAATCTGTCCTGGGATGAACTGAGAGAGGCGATGTGAAGAAGAAGTCAGATCACACACACAGAGACCCACACAGAGTGAACCCTGAGGCTTGCGTTGAGAAGGAAATCAGCTGTTTAGGAGGAACAGAAGCTCAGCCAAAACTCACCATACTGTCTGGCAGAGTCTCTCTCTCTCTCTCTCTCTCTCTCTCTCCTCCTTTTTCTCATGTTGCTGTTTTCTGTCTGTCCTCCAGGTGAGTCCTATCCATCTTTTTATTCCATCATCTGGCTCCAAAAAGGAAAAAGGCTGGACTTGTGTCTCTTAAGACTTCACAACTTGTTCTATTTCAGGTTCGATTTTTGGGTCATTAAACTAGCATAAAACCGTTGTTATTGCTTGAAGCAGTGCATGGCTTTTGGTTTGTCTTCTTAGTAAGCCAAAAAGATTATGCAATTGTAGGCTACTTCACCTCAAAAAGTCACATGCTGTTGATGTTGGAACTAAACCTTGTCCATTTTTGGTATTTATTAGTATTTTTAATGTGAACGCACCAGGCGCCTGCAGACTTCATCATGGAAATATAACTGTTTCACACTGACTTCCATTCAAAGTTCTGCACATTTTTCCTTGTGAAGCAACTAGCGATTGACCAATATTGGTTTTTCAATGGCTGATGCCAGTAGGTAGAGTGCAGTGCAGACAGTGGTCGATATTTCAAGTGTCTGAGGAAATACACATATAAAAGGTAAAATAACTGTTGACTTGAGACAAAAGGATAGGTTTACCAGTAATGCCTTCAACAATAATGGTGAAACTGACACAAGAGAAACTCTAGCATTGTTTTATAGCAACCACACACTCATTAAGCTGCCTGCAGATATGCCTGTAAATGAGCCATTTCTTGTTTACTGGCCTTGTGAGCACATGTCAATAGTTTAAAAACCATCAACCGATGCCAAAACAGCTATATAACCAACAAATTGGTCCGCACTAAAAGCAACAAGCATAATCAGCTACAGTAGCCAAATGCTTATTGACCAGCTTCTTCAGATGATTCACTCCATCAGATAAGATGCAAGGAAGTCTCAATGAGAAGAGGGAGAGGGAGGGATGAGAGAATGAGAATGAAATAAGATATCCAACATTGCTTTTAAACTAATACTTGCTCCTGCTAATTTGGGGTCAGATGTCATAGATGCTAAGCACAATAAAAGAAAGAGTCTTGGGTAGCACTCTCACATCCCTGCAGACCGTTTCACTGGTCCCTACAGCTGTGTTTGCAGCACAGAGATGCACACACTGGCCCACCTGCGACAATAAACACACTTATTACCTCCTAGAGCCTACTGACGCCATCTAAAACAGCCAAAGGGGATCATCCTGGGGACACGATAGCTTTTGCTTCTACTCTCTCTGCCTTTCCTACAACACGACCCCTGATTGTAACATTTATATTTTCCATTATTGAGGTCAAAGGTCTGCCATGTCTGACGTTTAGATACAATATGAGTGCCGTGTAAGTGCTGCCGAAATGTATTTGTTATGCTGCATAGCTGAGTAGCACAGTCTGTGTGGTATGGTGTTTGTTTCCCATAACAAGAGACCATCCTTCGCTTGAATCTGGAACATCTGTGCAGTCATCCCTTATATGACATGAGGGTAGGTTAGCATAACAAAGATCAGGCCACTGGCCAACAACTTCTCAGATAGGTCTCAGTGTGACTGTTCTAGTGCATGCTTGACTGTTGCCTGGGAAGGGACTTTGGAGTGGATTTCTGGGCAGCTTCTGTTTGAAGCGAGACAGCCAGACCTCCTTTTGATGACCGGATATAAGACTGAGAGATAGGACTGAGACACAGGTGGGACTCTGGATGATGGTGGGGAAACCTTGGAGGGTGGAATGGACATTTACAAGGTGTTTGATTGGAAGAAGAAGCTTTGGGTTGCATTGGAGATGCCTGTAGACAACAGTGTAACTAGCAGGATAGCCATGTTTTCTTCTAAGCAATCAAAGCACCCTCTTGTGGATTCTGATTGAAGCACACAAGCTTGAAAACTTGCCTGGTTATGCAGCTTTAGGATCAGTTGGTCTAGGATCAGTTTATATATCACCTACAAATGCATTTTTACAGGGAATGGTGTGGATCAGCTGATCTTAGATCAGAAGTCTGAAAGATATACGACATGCACTCCAGGCCCAGAACTTTCCGGGTTCACTCGGTCCGCTGAATGCTGCCAGTCATCTACAGTAGCGCACAAGCACATGTTTTTATAACACACTTATGCATTTCAGATGTGCAGCCGGCTCCAGCTCTGGTGGAAATTTCGGGTCATACTTTCACTCACGGATACATTTTATCAATTAACTGAAGGCATATACAATCCACATATATCCCACACAGTCCTCCCCAAAGTCATTCCATCTTATTACATTGATGGATATACCATCTAGCTATTTTTTCGTCATGTAAAATGCTTAACAATTGGTTGAGGTAGTGCATGCAATATAGGCATACCATTAGTATTTACTTGTTTCTGAGTGATTTATGCCACACATATGTAACACAAACAGGCTGCTTATAAAAGATTAAGGACAAGGGACTGGTTTAGTTTCCTTTCTGGCCCCCTGTCTTGCCGTCCTGCTTGCAGCGAGAGGAGGCAATGAGGGTTAAAGGGTGCTAAGAGCCACACACATGGCTTTCCTAAGCTGTAAATTTTATGGATAATTTCTGATGTGGTTACAGATTTATCCACCCTCCTCAACCCGTCTCCCCCCCAGCTAAGTCCAGCAGCTGCAGGTAATTACCTCCACACTCTCCTGCTTTTCTCCCACGTGCTCTCTCTTTTGCTCTGTCACACACATACATGCAGGAAACAGTGCTCACACATGCACAGATGCACACACTGACACACATTTTGGTTGCATTCACACTTAAACGTGATGAAATGTAATTTGTACGGACAGTGTAGTTGCATTTGATTGCTGGAGATGATGACTCGTATATACACTGACTAGGTAATGGAAAACCAAATGATATGACTATAGCTAGCTAGTAGAATGAGCATGTAACATTTCACAACTACATTCTGAACAGAACATTGAGATTAGCATAGGTTATCTCATTCTGCAGACTGTTAACAGGATATAGGCTATAGTGGAAATATTCAGAAAAAGGCTTTAAGTTCAAATATTTGGTAACACTTTATTTTGAGTCTTTCTTTGTAGATGATAAACTCCCAAAACACTATCAGTAACATCTCAATGTATCTTTAGTGAAGCAAATGAATACATTCAATGAATGTCTTGTTGCCATACTGTTCATATATTACATTAAGTAGATCCCAATCTTAACCTCAACCCAAAACCTAGTCCTAACATTCACCCTGTGCCTAATCCTAACCTTAATCTCAACCTAAAACCTAATCCTAAACTTCATTCTGGCCTTAATCCTAACCCTAATCTCAAACTAAAACCTAATCCCAACCTTCACCCTGGCCCTAAACCTAATCCTAATCTCAACCTAAAACCTAGTCCTAACTGTCACCCTGATCCTTATCCTAACCTTCACTCTTGTTCTAATCCTAAACCTAATCTCAACGCAAAACCTAATCCCAACCTTCACCATGGCCCTAAACCTAATCCTAAGCTCAACCTAAAACCTAGTCCTAACCTTCACCCTGACTGTAATCGTAACTCTAATCTCAACCTAAACCTAATCCTAACTGTCACCCTGATCCTAATCCTAATCTTCACTCTTGTTCTAATCCTAAACCTAATCTCAACCCAAAGCCTTGTCCTAACCTTCACCCTGACTCTGATCCTAAATCTAATCTCAAACCAAAACCTAATCCTAATCGTCACCCTGACCCTAATCCTAACCTTCATCCTAGCTCTAATCCTAAACCAAATCTCAACCCAAAGCCTAATCCTAACCTTCAATCTGGTTCTAATCCTAAATCTAATCTCAACCCAAAGCCTAATCCTAACCTTCACCCTGACTCTAATCCTAAATCTAATCTTAAACCAAAACCTTTCATTTTAGCCCCAATCTAACCCTGATATTAATTTTAATCACACATTAATCCTAATCCACATCTAGCTAGCAGATTACCAACAAATCTTATTCTGAAACATCTGCTGATCATGTATTAAAAATGTTCATATGATTCATATTTGATTTATCTTCAATTATATATGGAAGCATTTATGTTATATTGCTCAAGGTTGAGATAAAGCAAAATATTTGAACCACATTTGAATGTACTCCATGACCATATTTCAAGGAATGATTCACTCAAAAACTTTTCCACCACAGGGCTCAATGAAAAGTGTAGCTATTCAACTTCGAAGTCTTGGTTCAGCACAGAACACTTAAAAACCAGGCTTAGCCAATGAACTGTATAGCCGTATCAAATGAAGAATCTGATATTTCAGCAGTTGATATATAAAGAGATTTATGCATCCAGTGTAATGTTTTTCATTACAGAGAGATATGTGTTATTTAATGTGCATGATTTGACTTTTAAATTAAATATATGTTTTATGCCTGAAATCATTTACCATCACAAATTCTGTTCCTTGTAATAGTGTTATATAGTGATCCAGACTGGCAAATACAGAGTATAGTGATTAGGGACCATTCTGGACATGACTCTAGTGTGACCTGGGCTTTAGAAAGAGGCACTGTGACACTGATATTAGAGTTCACTGTGTATTAGAAAAGAATAATTGTTGTTAGCTTGGTTAATATAATGCAAACATTGATTCTGCTGGACTCAAAAGTTGAAAGAAATACACTCAATTCTAGTAGAGCAGTCAAACAACATTAAAAAGGTAAAAATCTGAAATTAAATCTGTTGCATGTTTGTAATGTCCTAGCTGTTTGAAACTGTACTCACTTTTGCTAAGCTAATGCTAGCTATGCTAAGTTTAGGCACAGTTTAGCTATTTAAGGCTAAATTAGCCATTGAAGGAGCAGAAGGAAGGTTTAAATTAAATTATTTGTTCAAATGAAACTAAACTAATGCTCTTTGAGCTCTGTAGTGTACCTGTTGCTAACACTAAGCTTTGCTAAGATGATGCTAGCTGTCCTTATTGGTGCTCCAGGTCCACACAGTGAATTGTGGACTGTTCAGCAAACTCAGGCTGAAATGACAGATGTTTGTCTTATAATAAACACTCATATCTGTGGTGTGGTGTGGTATCACTTCTGAGTCTTAACAAGATTAGCATTTAGTCAGTAGCTATTGCTAAGTTGCCAAGTTCGCACAGGAGCAGAACAGAGCAACATGACCTTCAGAACCATTCTGCTCAGCAAATAGAACAAACTGTATAATTCCACAGTTTACCTCAGATTTAGTCATCCAACCAAGACATGTTTTGCTTATTTAATTTAGACACAGAGCTAGAATGCTAACATTGCTAACAAACAGTCAAAAACGTCACAAATGACCCAAAACTTGCTAAAATAATATAACATGTCCAGAACCTTATAATGACCAATAACCAAACCCGTTATTGAGAACCTATTGAAATGTAATATTTGTATATTATAAACATCAGCATCACAGCTCCAGCTCTAAACTATATAAAAGCAAAATTTACGTCTGGATTGGATCATATAAAGAGGATATATACTAGGTCATCCAATACTTTAAGCACTTTAACTCAATAGAACATCTCATCTTCTATTTGGGTCTGCAGGTTTCTTAATGGCTTGTTCACAATTCCTCTGATCGTATCCATCCATCTTTTTGCCGGCTGCCTTCTTCATTTTACCTTCAACTGTTCCAAGTCTTTTCAAGTGAACTGGTTCTTCTCATAATGTGTCCGAAATAAGAGATCTTCAGTTTGCTTATCTGAGCTTGTAGTGAAAGGTGAGCTTTGGTTTGGCTGAGGATGCATTTATTTGTTTTCTTTGCTGATCAAGGTTCTCTCAATCGTCTTCTCCAAAAAACACATTTCAAAGGCATCAATACTCTTCCTGCCCTGATTGCATATTGTCCAGGTGGCACATCCATGAAGAACCAAAGAGAAGATCATAGTCTAGACATTTCTATGGAGAGCCAAATCATTACATCTGAGCATCTTAAGAGTTTCGGTCTCTGCTGTATTTCCTGACTGCTGGACCCATTTTTGTTAATGAATGATCCAAGTAGACTTCTTAACATTTTCTCCATCAGTGGTAAAGTTAGTGTTTTTTTCTGGTGTCATCACTTTTGTCTTCATATGCAGCTGATGTTTCATCTTTTCACTCTGTTACTTAGATTTTCTTTCACATCCTCCTTATTGTTGTGTCCCTTATTGAATGTTATTAATGCTCCAGTATTAAACATTCCCATGTAACACCGAACGTTAAACTTACGTTCTGGTATCGTTCTTGCATGGTTCTGTTAAATGCCGACATTCCTGGAACGTTCTTTGAAGGTTTTGACTGAAGTTTGAACAAACGTAGATATAACATTCCAACCTAACGTTAGCCTAATGATGAACGAATGTTCCCTGTTTTCCACCTGATCGGGTGTATTATAATAATAATAACATTAAGGGAATGTTCAAAGAACGTTCTAGCCTAATGTTCACACCTAACGTTCTGATAACCAAGTAAGAACTCCACACAATAACTTTCTGTAAACGTTTGCATAACCTAAATTGAATGTTCTCGCAATGTTCTTGCGACGTTCTTTTGTTAGCTGGGTTGCTGGTATCAGATTTGCGGGTGGCACGGTGGTTTGGTAGTTAGCACGTTCACCTCTCAGCGCTGAAGTTTTGGGTTCAAGTCCCAATCTGGGTGGAGTTTCCATGTTCTCGCAGTGTCTGCATGGGTTTCCTCCTACAGTCCAAAAACATGGAGGTCAGGTGAATTGGCTACTCTAAATTGTCTGTATGTGCACCCAGCGATGGATTGGTGCCCTGTCCCAGGCTTAGTTAGGATAGTTTGCAATGTCCTGCCCTGCGCGCGGTATAGGATTAATTACGACTCTAATCAGGATTAAGCAGATAAGACAATGGATAGTATCAGTTTTGTATTTTGTTACTGTTGAAACAAAATCTAGAGTCTCCAAAATGTTAGCTTTACCAGAGAAGGAAAAACCTTTCTTAACCTTCAGTGGAAGTCAATGTAAAAAAGTTACATTTCTTTTGGTCCATTGACCTTGAGATTCTTAACTGAACTAAAAAGTGAAAAACAGCAAAAAAAAAAAAAAGTAATTCACGCAACAATTGTTAATATATTATTCCAAACACAACCATTTATTAATCATACAGTTTGTACACTTAATTCGGTCTCTTCACAAATCCCAGAATGCACTGCGCAACCGGCAACATCCGGTTCACCATTTTCTCTTGTTTATTCTGTGCCAGCTATGCTACATAAACTGTTTACCACTTTATTTGGTAAGTAAATACTTACGTGACATCTACTAGCTTTTGTAACTATATGCAGATAATATGTCTTTGGATATTAAACATCATATCTTGTTGTGTCAACTTGTATGTTCAATTTATGCAGTGGGTTTTTAGTGTAAACACGTTGTTGCAAGCTATCGTTTTGCATGCTATCAATTCAATGTAGGCCTGTGTGGCAAGCAGCGTGATAGTGTAGCTTAGTATTGATAGCATGGTGATGTTACCGGTTGCGCGGTGCATTCTGGGATTTGTGAAAGGGGCAAATGGCAATGCCTAAGATTCAGATTTCTGCAGGTAAGGATGGGGATTTTATTGGAAAGTGAAAAAAAGCATGATCAGTTCAGGGAATGTGAAGGTCAGCTCAGTAGTGTATAAAAATGACTCAAGTGAGTCAGATAAGTGCTGTTTACATGATGCTGTGCATTAAATTACAGCATTGAATGCCCTGTCATTTTGACAAGCACTGTGTTTTGCACTTGCGCTCTCTCTCTCTCTCTCTCTCTCTCTCTCCTCAATCACTCTCTCACTTCTAAGATGTGTGTGAATCAGACGAATGCTTCATTCCTCAGTTCGTCAGTTCAAGTTAAGTCATAATGTGCGTTCTTGCCCGTATCACAACTGCAGCCAAACCAACTCATTAGGCAAGTGTTTCTGAGAGAGAGAATGTGTGTGTGTGTGTGTGTGTGTGTGTGTGTGTGTGTGTGTGTGTGTGTGTATGTGTGTGTGGCATATGAGGAGGAGGGATCAGAAGAAATGTAATGTTTTTCTGGAAGTTTTGTCATCACAAAGACAGAAAGCGTTATATTATTACAGTATCTCATGGAATCCAACTACCTGTAATATTTTCCATCCTGCTAATATTTTCCATGATATTTTCCCACAATTGCTCACATTCTCCTTCATATTATATCATTTAATTGTCCAGCAGTCCTTGCTTGCACAATAATTATTTCTAAGTAAGGCATTGATAGGATAAATCAGTCTTTTTAGAGCCCAATTCCAGTTTAATGTGCTTTTTATTTATATATAAAAAACACTTTTTTAAAACAATGATGGAGATCACACATCACTCTCTCGCAGCAACAGCCCACCCCAGACGGATGAATTTAAAGGAACACGCATAAAATGACTTTTGGCATGCACTTTGTGACATTTTTCATTAGCCAGTTTTTTAAACAACAGCTCGGTGATGCGTGCAAGTAGCATTTTTCCAGAGCCTCATCAAGGCACACAATGACGTGACACATGCTGACAGTTCATTAACAGAAGGGCAAACAGCTGCAGTGAGAATATGAATGAGCCACTAAGAAATTCACAGAGCTTTATGGGCTTTTTTAACAGCACTATGTACTTTGTTACTTCAATAGAAGTAGTTGCTCTTAAACATTTGTTGCTTTTTAAGAAATTAGCACATTTTCGGTTTGCAAAGCCGAACATGTTAAACAGAAAAGTGCAGAACTGAAGGAACTTTTGGCAAAGCCAAATTCTTAGAAACAATTCTAAACCCCCTACAGTGAATGTTGTCCGTTTTCAGCTGTTTAAACCCACAGATGCTTGTCAATCTGTGCTTTAAACAGTGTGGGGGGTAATGCAGTAGAAATTAAAGGAATGTGATCACTTTTCCCTGTGACCAAGTTATTTAAATTCTTATAATCCAGTTACTGACTATCTCTAAATGAACAATGTTATCTATGTTTTATGCCTACTTTATGTCTTTGCATGCACACCCCAAAGGGAAAAATGCTCAATTTTTGCTCTTTGTTGTCTGAGGAGATATGGAGATCGTTTTGTTTTATATATATATATATATATAATTTTTTGCCAATTTTCTCCTCTTCCAAATGTGGTAGTAGCCAATTAAACCATCCCATCCACTAGGGGGCTCTCCCCATCACTTTGCACTAGCCCTGACTCTATACAGCCACCGTTTCTTTTCAAACTACCACTGATACACCATCACTGGGGAGCCAACATGCTCGGAGGAAAGTGCAGGATTCCCAGCTCTGAATGGACCAATCAGTACACGCCTGAGCCAGTGGACATTGCAATGTGAGAGTGATAGAGAGAGAGAGAGAGCGCCATCTACCCACCAGAGAGAGCACGGCCAATTTTGGCTCTCTTGGGCCCTGGCTGTTGATGGCAAACAGCATGACCGGGATTCAAACTCGCGATCCTCTGGTCATAGTGTCAGCGTCTTAGCCTGCTAAGCCATTAAACTGAAGAAATTTTGCCTTGTTTATGAAGATGCTTTTATCTCTACTAGAAGTAACACAACTCATTTGTGTTTTCATCTGATTGTACTGTCACAAACAAGTAACGCAGAACTAAAGAAATGACTGAGATTACTTTTTCCAAGAAGTAATCAGTAATCACTGCAATTTTAGAGAGGTAATTAGTTATTTATAAACAATTACTGTGACTGTTTAATGTAAAATAAAAGTGTCTGAAGATATTTTTTCTTACTCGAGTAAAGAGTAACAGAGAAAATCAAACATTGCTTAGAGGATTTCAGAAGAAAGCAGAAAGTATTTGTATTCACAGACATGTAGCGTACTTAATTGGTAAACCAGAGATAAAATATATGTGAGACAGCTGTAACACAACAATAAAAGAACAAAAAAATCCCACCAGACTACAAGCGTCTCCAGTCAATCCAGTTCTAATCAGGCTCTTATACTCCTTAATTTTGGTAGTAACCACATGAGTAACCGTCGAAAATGAAGCCCAGGCCACCAATAAAGCTTTTCTCTTTTCACACTGCTAGCTTGAGTAGTTTCTGTTTTCACAAACAGCTTTCACACCAACTGACTTGCCACAACACTGTAAAACAAAAGATTCAATTCAGTCTGGTTTAATTCAGTCACACTGATTTTAACAGTATGTCTGCAGCCTCACCAGAGCAATGAGAAGTAAAATTATGTCAATAAATCAACAGCTTTGCTAAAGGTAAGTGTTACAGTTGGTAAAATAAATGGATGATAGAAGATTAAGGCATATATCATAGATGAGCTTGGTACTGTGCAGTTTGCATGGTCTTTATAATTGGTCTAAACGAGCTCTTCTTTCAGGTAATGTGACTACAGCCAAAGTCCTGACTGATCTCTGAAATGTCCAGTTGTTCCAGCCTCACAAGACTAGGCTGTTATGTTCTTGAATGTGAAGACTTATATATCCAAACTAAACATTTCAAAAATATATTTGAAATCGGCGATATAATTGGAGAAAAATGACATATTTAGTTGCATATCACTGGAAAAAATTAGTTTATTCAAGCTATTCTTCACAAGCTCCTATCTATACAAAATGGGGAAGGGGTGTGGCTTTCTCCAGAGATGGCGTTACCAGCAAAATGATTGGCTCTTTTGTTTGACTTGAGGGACTTTGTGTGAATCCAATGCTATGTTGAGCATTACAAGCTTTCCAAATCACTTTTCAACCAGTGACCCAACTCCTCCTAATATAATTTCTCTGCCTCAATGTGGCACAATTACCAATGCAAATGCAGAACTTATCCTGATTGTATATTTTTGCATTCTCCCATTATATAGTGAGAAAGTAGATGTTCTGAGAAGTTCTGTGATTTCACTGGCATTCAGCAAGTCAATCATCTCCATTTCTTGTTCCAGTCATACAGTATGTCCCTGTTTGGTAAGGCCTACCTTACACCTAAGAATTTCACGTGATTTTACAGTCGCAGACAAATTTTCAATGCTGGGATTAAATCATGAGAGTCTTCCTAGAGTCGAGTTGCAGTCACGTCATCTCGATCGTTAAGTGTAAGGTGGTCAGGACTGAAAGTTTTAGTCTTTTTCGCGTCGGGTCGTTCCGATCAAATCAAACGTTTAATATTATCGCAAGTCGTGAGAGTTGATTCGAGCAAATAGTGACGTGAACACTGTGGGGAACCAATAGGAAAGCTACAGGAAGCCACAAAGGCAAGTAAATGAATGCCTGGTGGGTAAATATGGCTGAAGAGCTCGGAAACTACATTTCTCCTGGACTGTAGAAAAGGAGGAGAAACTTGTGGAGCGAGCAAGAGTTTTACCATTTATTACACGACAGAGACGAAAAGGAAAAAGTGGACAAATTGCTGAAGCCCTCGAAATAGCAGGTGAGTGTGCTATGCTAAAGCTAACTAGCTAACTAAACACTACTGAACAGGGCTATTTAACGATAATTTTAATCTTAAAAGTTATTGTTTTCCCCAACAGCTTGAAGAAAACGAGGAGCCTGCAGACACACAGGACCAGGAATCAATGGATGGGAATCCTATGTTGACAGTATTTTGAGCTCTGATAACACTGTATCTGTAATGCATGTTACTAGATTTAGATTTGCATCATGTTGTCTTATTGTGCATCGAGTTATTTTTGATACAATGAAAGGTTTAATAAACACATTTTGCAATAATTCTGCTCGTTATTGCATTAATTCTGTGTAAAACAAAAGCAGATGGAAAATAATCTCAAAAGAAATCTAGTTGCAGTCTTTAAATTAGTGACCCTGCAAGTTCCACAGTCTTTCCAAAATCTTAAGCCTGCGACTAGAGTGTGACTAAAAAGTCTGTAGATGTGAGATGGTGTCAGACTTTAGTCTGTTAAAAATCTTTTCAGAATCTTCAAAGTCATTGTATGGTAGGCCTAATTCACCCATCAAAAAGGCTTGGATGGATGGATTTGACATTGTATCTTGTTCAGTGTTCTATTACTAAAGATATTCATGATGTATAACCCAAAATAATGATTTATTACAACACCTGTAAAATATCATCATATGCTATAGCTTAAGCTATCCGAGTTGAGGTTTTTTCCTCCTGTGGGGTCATACGAGGTTTGTGTGAATCAGTTCATGCCCTGGATTCTCAACACTTTTTGCTCAGTGACTACGATGCTGGCAGTCTTGGTTGGTGATTGGCTGACTGTATCCCAGGCTGAGATGAAGACATGACCTCCTTTGCCCTCTCTCTCTCTCTCTTTCTCTTTCATCAGTCTCACCATTCTCTTCAACCCTTTGGAGCCCCCGGAGCCTTGAGAGGTGGAAGCAGCTACAGCAGGCGGCAAATGCCCAAGACCTCCCTTCCCCCCCAACTCCTGCGCCTTTACCCCTTCACCCCCCAGAGGTGTACCTATTTAAAGTTAATTTATTGTGATTTAGCAGGTCTTGAGTAGTCAAGATCTGACTTTGAGGGTGTTCCAGTGCTTGTCTTATTAATCCTGTGCAATAAAAACCAGGAAAAAAAAAACATTTCGGCTCATAACAAGGGTACAGTTCACTTCTCCTGTCCTCGTTCCTAAATGAAGAATTTACTGAAATGGCTTTGAACTCCCAACCAAACAGTAAATCTTACCCACTAGAACAGAGTGGGAGACAGCTATGGGTAAGGGGTAGAAATCATTCTCATTAGAAACAGCTTATTTGGTCATGTTTCTAGTTCCCTGATTTGGCCAGAAAATATGGTGGGCCTGAATAATTGATTCCGTACCTTCCGATTTGGCAGCATCATAAATCTAATCATTATTGATACTGTGTAAATAATGCCAGGTCTGTCTCTCCTTGTGTGGTTAATTGTGGCACAAGTTCTGATTGGTTTACAGTTCCAGTTGAATAGCAAAGATACCGATCGTGTCATTAGCCACATTTGATTCTGCATGACTCTGCAAATTTGGCAGCGGTGCACATAACTGGTCTTGTGATGCTTGGCATTTTCCCTGGGTGCATAGTTTAGGAAATCAATATTCAAATGTGCAGAATTTCTTCACCCTCTTTCCCTTCCTTTATTGTTGTGTATATCTTGGCGTGAAGAGTGCTGAGCCGCAAATGCTTAAGGCGTGCAGTCACCAGACATAAAAAAAGACCAAACCAAAAGAATAACGAAAATAAGTCTTGTTATATTAATGGGCCGAAAGACTGGCGTGGCGCTTTGACCTGTTCCATTTTTCAGCGGCGCATTACAAACCCACATAACTTTAAGACAGCTCACTCCAAACTTTCTCCCATTCAGGCCGCAACTGCAGGTGTCTTAGCAGGCCCAGCATATGCCCCTGCCATTCATGACCCAAACCCTTACCGAGGAACTTTCTGACGAGGATCTAAACTGGGAAACGATTGCCCTGTGGGTTTGATCCTTTTGGCTGACATGTGAGGCATCTGGACATGTTTTTATATGGTCTATGCTTGCGCACAGAGCCCTGTGGTCCTAGTGGAATGGAAGTGAACCCATTCAGGACCCTCATGCTAGCACAGTTAATGCTCCCAGTCATTGCCAGTACATTGAGGTAGGTGAATTATAGCTTTTGGTTATGTCATTCTTTTGGCTTCACACTCTACAGTAGCATCTATTAGATTATTCTCTCTGATCTGCAAACAGAGACTTCGTGCTGATACTCATGCTGCTTGATCTATTTCCTGAGGAGCATTATGCATCATCATAGAGACAAATCTCATTGAGCTGTTAGGGTTCCAGGGCATTCCCAGCACACATTAACCATGTCATCATCATCATCGTCATCACCAGTTTATGTTGTGATTTTTCCAGAGTCAAGGTTGCTTCACAATAAATGTACATCAGTATCACTATATCTGAGATCTGTGATGAACATGATGTCTTGCATCATTCAAGCAGAAAATACATTCATCTGACTAGATAACTTGTTTACAGTCATGAACATACCAATTTTTATATCTCTTCTGGGCAATTTTGTGAGCAGAAGTGAGCAAAGGCATCTTACATGCTCCATATGTTCATGGTATGCAGTTCATTGATGAGAAATTGTTAGGCAGTCCTAGCCTGTTTGGTGCCCTGGGCGAACAACCCCTTTGGTTCAGAAACTGCCACTGGTGTTGACCTCTAGAAGTTTTGTCTATTGGTTTTGTCTTTTGGTCACAATTCTGATGAGCATTTCCAAAAGACTGGGATTTTTGCCACTTCCGAAAGACCCATACTCCAATTCACCTGCAAATTCAGCTGCTACCTTTGACACACAAATACAATCACTCCTTTTTGCCCATCATTAACATCTGCTTTGTCACCCAATTTGCACACATTTGAACGTGACCTTCCCTATAATGTACCACCTTCTTCTCAATCTATGAATCCTGTTGCACACCCTGCAGATATTTATATCCTTTATATATATATATATATATATATATATATATATTCATCCTTGCAGGAGCTTGAAATTACTAGCACCTTAAAGACACAAGTTGACATTTTTTTTCAATTTTCCATAAATTTCTGGAGATTGTACTAAAGGAGTGACCTCACACTGAGGCCACTCTTCCAAAAAGAAGAGATAATGGTGGTTTAGAATACCACAAGAATGTTTTTGAAATCTGCTGTGCAAAACCCCACTGCAAAACCAAAATCAACAAAGGAGATCTTTTACAGCTCAGAATTTTCTCCACAAAAACTATGAGAGCAGATGGAATAAAAAATGAGACTTTATTTCACCAGAATAAAGAACTCTGAATTCACACATCTCTTCTTGAGTTTTAGTAGAGATCTCTGTAAAATCTCACATTGTGCCTCATTTGTCAAGATAATAACACTGACTAAACACAGAAATCTCATCATGGACTCAACAATTCTCAGTTAAAAGTAAAATTATCATATACAGTGAAACCTTGGGTATTGTTTGCCCTGGATATCATACAATTTGGTTATCATTTTTTAATCTGAAATTTTGTCCCAGTTATCGTTCATCCGCCCGGTTTTCATCAGCGTGCCCACGTGATTCGTCACTAATTTCACAAAAACAATGCATCTACCCATGCATTCATCATTCGTTCTGGATTTGTTTCTTGTTGTTTCTCTAGCTTTGTTTCTCATTGATAGTCCACAAAACAAAGTAAAACATATCACACTAAAGCGATGGCATGCAGCGCTACCGCCTGAAAACAAATAATGGCCGAGAACTCCAAGAACAGGTGTACAA
>BRDA01073211.1:0-20160 GCA_036984385.1 Crenuchus spilurus | reverse complement strand
GTAGTATCGGAGCACTTTTATGAATACGAGTACAAGTACGCGCACGTGGTATCGGACAGATACCCAATGCTGGTATCGGTATCGGGGCATCCCTAATAAATTAGAAAAGCTAGATTTTTTCCACATTTCAATTGCATATTATCTTTAGTTTCTGAAACAAAATTTATTGTGTGTTGAAAACTTTATTTTAATTATTTATTTTGACTTTTTTACAGCATAATATAGTAAAGCACACAGTAAAGAGGTTGGTTAGCGAGCTTCCATATTATTCATATTATGCATTCATATTATTAACTTTGCTAAAGGCTCAAACACCAAAATATAGCCAATTATGTCAGATATATTTCACTTTATTAAACAACAAAACAATAAACAAACACCCTAATAAATAAATAAACAAACACCCTCAGACCTGTGTCTCTCTTTCTACGGGCACGTTTTCCTCACTGGGATGCTAACGTGTATGCTAGTGGTGCCCTGAACCCTTGCCCAACATAGTCAAGAGCCCAGTTGTTCTTGTTAGCATTCTTGTTAGCATTCACAAACTAACTAAAACTAAAAACCAGAATGCCAAAATCTATCCAATCGGTCAAAAACAGACACATTCTCAAACTGAGCAGTTTATCAGACTGCTGAGAAGAGTGTGTACCTCTGTCTTAATCTATAAATCAGAATGAATTTAATAAGCTTTGGTGAAAATCTCATAAACACACCCATTCAGACCTGTTTTCAGATCAGTTTAGCTTATTGTTCTGTTTAAACAGAGGAACAGTTTATCTCCGTAGGTGCGGGACTTCATGTTTTCTTCAAAATGAGAGTTAAACATTTGTGAATGTTCCCTGTACACAGCAACAACAAATAACACTTAAAGGAGCAGCACAGATTAAATGCCATAAATGAGGAAATGGAGCTACACCTCAGGCTTAAACTAATCTCACACCTTCTAGAGTGGAGAACTTTCCAAAATAAAAGTCTCCTGTGGTTATTGAAGGGGAAAAAAATATTAAATTAAATTAAAATGTATTTTAGTTTGATGTTTAAGCGGTAAAGATCAGGCTTGATATTCGTTTTGTACTCAGAAATACATTTTACTTGAAGTATGTTCACTTTTGAGACCATGAGTCTTTATTTAATGTCAAATTTGATCATATTTTTAAAAACAAATAGAGAAATGATACCCCGTCTTTCATTTTAAAGCACAACTACAGTTAATCTGTTAAATATAAACTATTGTATGTTGTAATAAAATGTTCTAATGTGTTAAATTTAACAAATAAATAGAATTAAGTGCACGTGAATATGGAAAAATGTCATCTTTGTACATGTGCACACCAGAGGAGGTGCACGTTTGCAATAAATAGCATATTCCACTGGATCTAAAAAGACCTAAAAAACAGGCAGCTGTGTGTTACAGAACATTGTCAGGGTCCTTGTGAAGGACAAGTCTACAGAAGATTACAGAGGAGAAGAAAAGATGAGCGTGGTAGAGGTGTAATTATAATCATGTACTGCAGGTGGAAGTCCATGAGAAGCAGGTGCATGTACATGCATGCAAATCGCACATAATACACCAATGAGACTTAAGCTCTGTTGTTATCAAAATCTGTGCTGTTGTCTGTAGTTTTGCTCTTGTGGGCAAATGTACTGTTCTCTCAAAAAGCCTGGATGTGTTCTTGCTCCACACCAACCCGAACTAGTCAGACAGTGATCAGTACAAACAGAGCAACTTTAAGTCCAAAAGACTCTAAACTTTGACTGTATCTCTTTAAAAACATCAGCACTAATCATCAACCTGAAGTTTACTTCTTATTTTCATTTAGTACCAAGACAGATGAGCTGACAAACAATTTAAGGTGGAACAGGACATTTCTTAGGCAAATGAATATAACTACTGCATCATTTAAGGTGGAATGGGACATTTCTTACAAAAATACATGTATTTGCTTCACCATTTAAGGTGGAATGAAAAAGGTCTTAGGCAAATTAATGTAATTACTACATCATTTAAGGTGGAATGGAAAATGTCAGTCAAATGAAAGTAATTTTTTGTCATTTAAGGTGGACTAGGACATTTATTTAAAAAATACATGTATCTGCTTCACCATTTAAGGTGGAATGAAAAAGGTCTTGGGCAAATTAATGTAATTACTACATCATTTAAGGTGGAATGGGACATTTCTTAAGCAAATTAATGTAAATACTGCATCACTTGAGGTGGAATATGACATTTCTTAAGCAAATGACGTAAATACTGACCCATTTAAGGTGGAACGGAAAAATTATTAGTCAAATGAATGTAATTTATTCATCATTTAAGGTGAACTAGGACATTTCTTAAGCAAATTAATGTAACTACTGCACCATTTAAGGTGGAATGGGACATTTCTTACAATAATATATTTTTGTGCTTCACCATTTAGGGTGGAACAGAACATTTCTTAGGCAAATGTAACTGCTTCCCCATTTAAGGTGGAATGAATATTTTCTTAGTAGAATTCATGTACCTGCTGTAAGTTACAGTGGGAAATTTCTTAGACAAATGAATGTCTGTAGGGCTCCATTTAAGATGGAACTTCAAATAAGTTCAGTTTTGTGAAGAAGCAGCAGAAATACTTACATTTCTCATATCCACAGACAGTCCGCATTAATCTGTCTTTTATGAAAAGTGTCATTTTTACAGTCCTCAGGTGTGCTGACCCAGTTTGAAAAAACACACAAACACAAAGTAGTTACAGGATCTGTTCTCTCTTGGCCTCACAAACACAAAATGCTGTAGGTGGAGCTACTTAGATGGGGGTGAATGAACTGTTCAAGAAGCGAAGCCCAATTCTGGATCAAATGTGAATTTTAAAAGCAGTTATACAAGTGAATGAGTGAGTATTTATATATGTGTAGGCCTGCTACAGCTCTTTACCAGCTGTCTCTCCTGAGCCTCTCCATCTCATCGGATATGAAATGCAAAGGAAAACTGTTGGATTAAATATTTCTCCTGATCAATAATATATGCTCCTTTTAAAAAAAACGTCAGCCCACCAGAAAATGTGTCTGACAGAGCTGCAGTGGTGAGCATAAGAGAATAGAAATAAAAGCAGAATAAACTACAACTGGGTCGATTTGTAAGGCTCGAATGGGAAGAGATTCAATATTTGTGCCATTCAGGGGAAAAAAAAAAAATCAAAACAGCCCACCTTACATAATATAAAACTCCACAACAGTAAATAAGCGAGGCTTGTGTACTCAAATTTGGATTTATTTCGGATTTAGCCCAAAAATATAGCCCACGCACATGAAAACAGTACGATTCAGCGCTGAACTGCATCAGATGGAGCTGCAATTAAAAGAGATACCCTGGAGTGATGAGTCCAACAGCATGCAGCACTGCTCAAATGATATTTGTTTTGTGTTGCATTTCTTTAATTGTTTAGGCAGCTTCTGCTCTATATGTTTCTGGAATGATTTTGTTTGTATTTGTGCATGAAATTGTATGTATTAAAGGACATCCACTGAGTTTAAAGCAGAATGTGAATGTTAAAGGGTCCATTTTCTTTATCCCCCATTCATTTATTAGGTGTGTGACATTTTAATACACTTTCTGCACTTTCTTAGAATCAAAACAGGCCATTTATGTAATTCTGCCTCATTTATATTATTCAGATTTATGTTAATGAGCCTCTGTTGTGACTGGCTGTACTAAACCATATTCAAGTGTACAATTATACATGTATTACATTCATAATATAATGCAAAAAAGGTAAAATCTCATATGTTTTATATTCATTACATGTAAAGTGACATATTTCAGCTTTTTTTATTTTAAATTTGATCAGTATGACTTATGGGGGCGGCACGGTGGCTTAGTGGTTAACACGTTCGCCTCTCAGCACTGAGGTCTTGGGTTCAAGTCCCTATCTGAGCAGAGTTTACATGTTTTCCCCATGTCTACGTGGGTTTCCTTTGGGGTCTGTGTTCATGCATCCAGTGATGGATTGGCGCCCTGTCCTGGGCCTAGTCGAATAGTGTAATGCCCTGCTCTGCACCCAGTGAGGGGGTAGGGGACTAACCGCGACCCTGATAAGGATTAAGTGGGTGTGATAATGGATCGATGGATTATGACTTATAGCACAAAAACTACGAACATTAAAACAAAAAAGGCTGGAAATGTGTCCATTATAGAGGTTAACTGGGTCACAGTTGTGTGTCGATTGCTCTGTAGCACTCACTGGAGTTGTTGGCATCAATGGCCTGTGGGACACCACTGGTTGTGCTTATGAGATGCTGCCTCCACCATACTTCACATTTACATTTGAGGCATTAAGCAGACGCTCTTATCCAGAGCAGCTTACAGTTGGGGGTTAGCTGCCTTGCTCACTTTTCGGTCACAAGAGCAGTTCTCTAACCACCAGGCCACGGCTGCCCCTGATTGGCTTCACCCAGTACCCTATTATCATGGACATCAGTCGCATCACGTCCTTTGTCCATGATGATGGTTTTACACTCTGATACAACTGACTGGTGAGCTCACTTAATTATTTATACATGAAGCTGTCCCGTGATATCCCGGTCCAAACCAGGGGTGGTCATAATTATTTCTATCTATAAGTGCTATTTTACTAGCAGCCTGGCTTTAGGTGTGGAGGGCAACTTACAGAAATAAGCTGATGTATTTCTCAGACTGAATAGGAGGATATAAGTTTAGCATTCCACAAACGTTGCATAAAAGTGCTTTGCTGGCAACAAGCAAATATAAAACAGTCTGCTGCACACACACACACACACACACACACACACACACACACCTCATGCTTACAAAAGATTTACCCTTCAAAACAACATAATGCATCCTGAGAGTCTCTCCATGCTACACCTCATGGGGTGTGTGTGTAGGTCTGTGTGTGTGTGTGTGTGTGTGTGTGTGTGTGTTTATATGTTTGTCAGCAAGTGAGTCACAGTTTGGCCCTGTGTGTGTGCTGACGTGGTGTGGAGTGTCTGTGCCTGGCTGGATGAGTCTGGTATCTCTCTCTCTCTCCCCCGCTGGCCACATCTCTCCTCCCTGCCCGTTTGTCACTGGTGATTTATCAGGCAGGTGGACTATTATGGGCTGTGGCCCCTGTGGGCTCCTCCTCTCCGTGTGTATCAGGGCTAAATGGCAGCGAGTGAGGCCGGCCGCCCTCGCTGATTGGCTCTGACAGACACGCCGGGGCCCTTTGCCTGCCGCCGGCCCCGGCTCTTTGGACAGGTGTGAGGCTGCATCCGTTCCCTTCCTCTCACTGCTCGTCTTACTTTAATTCAGTGTATATCTGTCTGCGGATGTGCAGAAATGTGCAAAAGTTTAGGCACCCTTAGGAAATTAGATGTCAAAGGCTGTATAATATTAATAATAAATAATAATAATAACTAGAAAAGTGCATTTCCTGAAGGAAACACGGGATATTGCGCATTGCTAACATGGCCCACAAGCTAAGGTATCCCATTTGGTTTGTAAAGTGATGCTTTGGTATTTGTGGTGGTTGCTATGGCCCCCAAGGCAGTTGCTATGACACCCAAGGCGGTTGCTATGGCAACCACGGCAGTTGCGATGGCCCCCAAGGTGATTGCTATGCCACCCAAAGCGGTTGCTATGGCACCCAAGGCCGTTGCTATGGCCCCCAAGGCCGTTGCTATGGCACCCAAGGCGGTTGCTATGGCACCCAAGGCGGTTGCTATGACTCCCAAGGCCGTTGCTATGGGTCCCAAGGCCGTTGCTATGGGACGCAAAGCGGTTGCTATGGTCCCCTAGGCAGTTGCGATGGCCCCCAAGGCGGTTGCTATGGTAACCAAGGCAGTTGCAATGGCCCCCAAGGTGATTGCTATGGCACCCAAAGCGGTTGCTATGGCACCCAAGGCCGTTGCTATGGCCCCCAAGGCCGTTGCTATGGCACCCAAGGCGGTTGCTATGGCACCTAAGGCGGTTGTTATGACTCCCAAGGCCGTTGCTATGGGTCCCAAGGCCGTTGCTATGGGACGCAAAGCGGTTGCTATGGTCCCCAAGGCCGTTGCTATGGGACGCAAAGCGGTTGCTATGGTTCCCAAGGCCGTTGCTATGGACCTCAAGGCGGTTGCTATGGGTCCCAAGGCGGTTGCTATGGCACCCAAGGCAGTTGCGATGGCCCCCAAGGTGGTTGCTATGGCACCCAAAGCGGTTGCTATCGCACCCAAGGCCATTGCTATGGCCCCCAAGGCCGTTGCTATGGCACCCAAGGCCGTTGCTATGAGACCTAAGGCGGTAGCCATGTCTCTATGTGAAAATGAATGGGAAGAACGAGGGATGAAAAGATGACAAAAAGAGAAGTGCGGGTCAGTATGGCCCTGCACTAGAGCTCTGTTATTTCTCCTGATGGAGTACATGAATGTTGGTGGCTGTTGGGACAGAAACTCTGTAGCTTGAGTGAATGTGAAAATGAATGGAAGTCAATGGGAGGAACGAGGGAAGAAAAGGTGACAAAAAAGGTGTGCGGGTCAGTATGGCTCTGGACTAGAGCTCTGTTACCTGCCATGATGTAGTATATCAATTTTGGTGGTTGTCGCGCAAATGGAAGAGTGGAATTTAGTATGGCCAAAAATGAATGGAAGTCAATGGGACGAAAAAGGGATGGCAATAAAACGACAAATAAATGAGTGCGGGTCAGAACAACAGTGAATTTGTGCTCAGGGGCCCGCCCTGATATAGTGTATTCAAAATGGTGCGAATTGGTTAAGCAGAAGTACAGTAGATGAGCATTCATTTTTGCTCCCCGTTCATTCTCTATGGGAAAAAAATTCCAGATTAAGGAAGTTTTTAGGAAAACCGCAAATCCGATCAAAATTCTATATACAAGCCCAGATCACATAATCGGACTGAACAATCTGGAGTTGGAACGGTGTCGATATCTCGAAAACTGCGGGACAAGAAGCGTGTCAAAAATCTGGCGGAAGAAGAATAATATATGAAAAACGAATAACAGTATATTGCGCATTGCTTTGCAATGCGCAATATAATAATGAAAAATTAATTATGCTGAGATCACAATCTGCCTTATATGCTTCTGTAAATAAATTGAAATGCTTTTATTTCTATTCTAATGTATGTCTACTCTTATTTCTGGCACATATACGTATGTAAGCTTATGTACAATTTTATATGTAATAACTGTGATGCTGAGACTGCCATCAATAAAGTTGCATCTATCCGTCAATCCCCTGTATTATTTCTACCATTTAATACTTGGATTGGTTAATCAGTATTTCATTATGTATTTCTCTCTCTCTCTCTCTAGGGGATTGAACCAATGACCTTTCAGTACCATTTCTCTAACCTTCAGGCTATGGCTCCCCCCAGAAAGTGATGCCATGCAAAGCACACTAAGTGTCACGGTAAATGGTTTTCAATAACATGTTCAGGTGCCTAAGACTTGCAAAGTGCTATATAATAACCATACATAAGTTATAATGGCTATAGGTCCAAGTTCACAGTGTGTAGTCATATATTACAAACAATTATTCCCAGTAATCAGCCACTATCCAGAATCTTCTCCTGTAAGTGAGCATTAAGTAAACACGTTTTCTGCACTTTTACATCCAAATGATTGTCTGTGGCATTACCATAAAGATGTAAAAAGATTTGGTCATTTAATCTTAAGCCTATTATTTAGTATCTTCTTTGAATTATTCAGTAACTACCACTAAACTAATCTATAAGTCATGTGCTGGTGAGAGTGATTAATGGAAGTCTGGAACCACAGTCCCTTAGAGTTTAAGGCCTTAAACATAGCCTGATGCCATGTTCCTAGAAGAAAAGTGCTCTGTACCATATATTAGAAGACCAAACATCCCCGAATGACTTCACCATAAACTACCTTCATTAACATGATTTCTTACTTTTACCTTTATTCACTATGCCTTCAGCATGGGGAAGGACAAAAGTATTGGGACACCTTATTCAGCATTTTTTCCAAAGAAAAGGTATTAAAACAATTATCCTATAACTATAATTATCCCACTTTTGTCAGTGTAGCTGTCTCTACTGTCCAAGCAAGGTTTTCAACTACATTGCTGTGAGAATTTCATTGCATTCAGCCCAAGTATGTTCTCTGACTCACACCTGGCATGATGCCAATAGGTTCTCCAGAGAGTCATATTCTATTGTCAGTACTTCTCCACAGGGACTAGACAAGCTCTAGTGTGTGTATTTGTACATCAGTGTCACCTTAAAGTAACTGAATGCTGTCATTAGAAGGGGTGTCCACAAACATTTGGACATATTAGTGTAACCAGCCAGATCATACAGAGATGATATGTTAACACTACAGGATTTTAACCCTAATTTTAGCCCTGATTCTCAGTCTGGCTCTAGTCTGCTCTAGTTGGAGGTAGGATGGAGTAGTGTGTGAGGGGCGCAGACTCCCATTTCGGCTTCCTGACTGCGTTTCAGAAGAGTCTTTATGTTCCACCTTAAATGATGCAGCAGTTACTTCCCGGCAGTAGTAGTACATGTCTGATACTCTAGAACCATTTAAGGTGGAATGGGAATTATTATAAATAGTGGTATAGTTTACAATCATTAGTTCTTTAGTGTTTTGCATTGTGTTCAGTTCAGTAACAGTTTGGAGTGTTGTAGCGTTGTAGTCGTTTAGTGTTGTAGGTAATTATTACTGTAGTTCAGTAACAGGCTGAGTGTTGTGTATGATCTGTAGTGGTTTCATGTTTTAGGTCGTGTTCGGTTGAAGTGGTGTAGTATATTCAGTCATTTATAATGTTCTCTGTAGTGTAACAAGATTTTACACAGAATAATAAATTTCCCATTGTGTAGGACCACCTTGCTTCAATATCCTGCCGACAACACCAACATCACGGCCGAGAGAGCAGGACCTTGTGAATGGGCGAGAGAGAAAGAAAACAGAAAACCACCACGTCAAACATGCTCAGGGGGAGCAGGACGATGCCACTCATTCCAGCAGCACTCATGCAATATCAATAAGCAGCCAGACCAGCGTCTCTCTCGCTGTCGTTTTCTCGGCACACTGCTGGGTCTCCCCATGGGTGGAGCAGGGCTTCTGCCCACCCCTATGCATGTAATATCTGCACCCTCCAGTAATATACATTATTAACCATGATGTCTTACAGAGATACATAGTGCTAGCTATGTTGATTTAATTTATGCATGAAATTTGTGAGACATACATTCCATGTTCCATGTTCATGTCCAGATTGAACAAGATGGAGAGAACCTGTGAGAGTACAAAAACTGCAGAAGAAATCTGAAGAACGTGATCATGATAAAAAATGCAAAACAGACGGACCTGCAGAACTTACAAGTGGTGCGAGTACAGTAAGATGCTGAATATTTGATCATAGGTTGGATATTCAGTCTGCATTTTCTACAACGACATGACGGTTGAACCAAAAAGAGGTGAGAACTGACAGTTCTGCAACGTAGATCTCCTTCTGAGGCTTGTTTCTCCTACATCCACACCAGCCGAGTCTCCCTAGTGCTTTTTGATGTTTCTTTTCCGAAGCAGCCTCCTGAATTTAGAGAGTGTTGCCAAACGTCAAGCCACATACATCGATATATAACATGAAAATGCTCTCCTCACACTTCGCTCAGGTCCTGTCTCACAAGTCTCCCTTCCATCTTCCATCCTCATGTGGTTTTCCCGGGGAAGCTTCATCCTGCTGACCAGTGCCATGGCCGGAATTTAACCCTTAGACGTCATCCATGATTTGGGTTGCTGAAGAACTTGTAATGCTGCCAATTTTTTAGGTACACATTCCTATTCATTGCCGGGTTGAGACTTGTCCACGAAGTGAAAAAGACAGTCTGTGAAGGGCTGTACAATGTAGTGTTAAGCCAAATCTAACCTCAAAATGATATTTGGTCCACATTAGTCCTATAGTGACACTTTTCCATTAAATATGTTTACATGCATTGAAGTTATTCGATCATTCAAAACTCTACATGTTCACGAGTCAGACAGTCATCAGATTATTGCCTTACAACTGGCCAACAGATTTTTTTTTTGCCAAATTTCACCTTTTCCCAATGTGGTAGTTGCCAATTAACCCAACCCATTAGTGGCTCTCCCTATCACTTTACACTGTCCATGACTCTAGGAGGGTTAGACATGCACACACCTCCTCCGTTGTGTGAGATACAGCCACAGCTTCTTTTTGAACTACCGCTGACACACCATCACTGGGGAACCAATGCGCTCAGAGGAAAGTGCAGGGTCTGTAGTTTTGAATGGACCAATCGGTAGATGCCCCAGCCAGCAGACATTGCAATGTGTGAATGATAGGGAGAGTAAGAGCACCAGCTACCCGCCCAGAGAGAGCACTGCCAAGGAAGTATATGACAAATTTAAATTTTCTTCCATGTGTTTTTGTTAATAAAGGCCCACTTTACTGTTAAATTTTGTTTTTTGAATACTTGTTAACACCATTTATTTTACTGCTTACTCAATCTCACTGCCAAGACAGAGTCCAGGTTTCTCTGAATACATATTTACTAATTGTTTGATTGATTGATTGATTGATTTAGAAATAAAATCAATTTTATTTTCACGCTTCTTCAAATCTCTCCATTTGGGTTTTCTACCTTAAAGAAGATGAAAAATATAAACATTTCCTCAACATTGTAGGCCTTCAGCATCACCCCAAAAGTGTTAAGTTGCTGCTTTAAACTCTTGATTCTCTATTTTCACACATGATCAAACCAAGAACATTCAGAACACAGTTTAAATGTGCTGAGAAATCTCATTAATGAGCTCAATTCCAGCTCTCTGGATCAGATTTCTAGGCCTTAATCTAAGAAACTAGAGTGTGCTGTTTACATTGTTTGCAATAATCTGATAACTGTAGAGATCTGATTATAATTGGATTATGTAAACGCACTCAATTGTACAGTATCAGATGAGCTAGAGTTAGTAATATTGAACATGTCTGATAAAATAGAATGTGAGCACTGAGTCTAAACAAACTTTAATTTCACTTTCAAAAAACATTAGTGGCTGGCACCAAAACATTGTGTTTACCATAAACTAAAATGTGCTGATATTTATTTGTGAGCTCTTTAATAAAAATGAATGAGGTAGAGGGAGCACTCGAGGTATATGCTCAAGGGCTAAGGTCAGGTCAGAGCTGTCAGCTTCCCTGGGCATGCTGTGTGGAGATGGGCCGAGGCCGCAGGTGGCCCGGTGCTGTTAAATGTGCCGTGGCAGTGGGCCTTCTACTCAGTTCATGTAACTCGATCCATTAACAACTGGCGAGAGATCTTAGCGGCCCCTCGGCTTCACGGCAGCATCCGACAAGAAAGTGAGCTCACAGATTGTTGTGGCATCCAGCTGGGGAACGGCACATGTACTTGGAGCACATCTGGATGCACCTGACAAGCGGCGTCAGAGCCAGAAAACAAGCAGCCGAGTCCTGCAGGGGATACCTGCATTCTTCCACCAAAGCAGCTTTCACACCCAGATAACCAAGCAGGTCTCTCAGTACCAGGAAGAACAACACTTGAGGAGCCTTTTGTGGCAGTCGAGGTCTATGGGGGTGCATATTCATGGCCACACGCACACATACATCCACGTAAACACACACACACCTCATTTAAAAACATGGTACAAATTCATTACAAATGCTCTCATTAATGAGTAACAGATGGCAGGACGAGTCATCTCAAAAGCAATTACAGGCACTTTTGTCCATGTGCAAAGACAAGCAAATGCCACGCTCCTCAGGGAGCCCAAACCTGGCACATTTACAGTCCCTCCAGATTACAGGTTCGATTTCAAGGCAACTGCCGAACGCTGGCCAACGCAACACATTCTGTCTTATTAGCGACTGAACATGCCGAGCACACGCTCAACGTCGGAGATAAAACAGCGCCTTTGATTCTTTTAAACAACATTTATATTGATTTCCAAGTTTAAATTATGAATTTGCTTCTGGGCGTTTCTGACGTGTTCTTGGCAAAGCATCATTTTGTTCTTTATATCTGGATATAAATGAGTTTTGTGCTATTTGGAGAAATGTTTCCAGCGTTACTGACAGAATATCTCCAAAGCCACATGCAGAACTGATTATTATCTTTTGCTAAATTGCTTCCATGCAATCGTACGTGTCCAAAAGTTTGTGGACACCCCTTCTATTGAATGCATTCAGTTGCACCCCCAGCTTGTCTGGTCCCTGTATCAGTAGAATAGGAGGAAACATGAACCTACTGGCACAATGTCTAATGCCAGGCATGGGCTAAAGGGGTATAAAGCCCCCCGGCATTGAGCTGCTCCATCCAATACTTTTGGGATGAGTTGGTGATCAGGTGGTGGTGGTGGTGATCATCCAACATCCTGGTGCTCTTGTCAGCTGAATGCAGTCAGATCCTCACAGCAATGCTCCAGACAAGAAGAGACTCCAACAAAAGCAGGATAAACTCTTTTTTAAAGGCAGAGTCTCTGACAATTGCCTTACACTTTTTGTTAGATTTTGTTAAATACAAAATCAGATTCAGTTTTCACTCTTTAAGAGGCGTGGCTTAAGAAAGAGGGCTGAAAATAGGAGGTGGGACTAGCTTACATGTACGTTTCTTCAAAATCACCTACTCTGCCTTTGATTTTGGAAGAAACAAGGAAAGAGCAGGTGTCCCCATACTTGGATACCCATACTCGCCATGGATAGGGCTGCCCACCACTTGCCCATCACATGTTCTCACAGTCTAGTGTGTTAAATGTGGAGGTCAAATTCTCTTTTGTGCAATCACATTGGCAAAAAATGTAATCTAATCTAATCTTTCACCCAGTTCATCAACAGTCAGGGCCCCCATAGGGCTGGTGGACTATTCTCAGTGACACTGATGTGGTGGTGGTGTGTTAATATGTTTCTAAAAACCGCAGTGTCATTACTGAAGTGAAAATAGTGACGAAACAGCCAACAGCATCAGGACCAGAGGACCAACACACACTCTGCTGAGCTGCTGTCTCTGACTTTACCACTACAAGACCAACAAGGTAAGTGTTTAACATCTCCAGCAGCTCACACACTAACACACCACCACCACGTCAGTGTCACTGAGAATGTCCCTAGCTGCACCCTGTCCCCACGCATAATCAGGACAAATTCCCTTTGCTGCAGGAATTAAGAAATTCATGCTTGAGCTTGCATTCACGTCTGCTTTCTTCAACTCGCTGCCATTCACAAAATGTCCTTGGCAGTGTTCACATCCAGTGGTTTGGGATTCAAGCTCAAGACATATGCCCTTGCTAGCGCTTAATCAACAAGAGGGCTCAAGAAGCAGCCTGTTTTATGCGAAGTACAAAATGCCACGTGAATCCGGTAGCCATTCTTAGAGCAGAGCTCAGTGAGGCATTATGAACCGGCCTTTTCATTTCAGTCACAAGTATCAGCATCCATATGGGAGGAGTTGCTAAATAATTAGCATTGTTGGATAATACTTGGTTTCTAACTAAACCCTGGGTAACAGAGGGTAAACAGGCCGATTTGCTCTTCCCAAAAATCATAAGGTCTCCCAATTTCAGGGTCATTTCAAACAATTATCATCCCAAAAGTTCCTGTAGTGTGGGGGGTATATAATCCAATCTTTAATCTGATCTTCTCCCAGTGCAATCAGGGCTGCACCCCATTAAGATTCGTAAATATTTAACATGTTCAGTAGACTCAGCCTCCTGTAGAGGGGGGTGGAGCTGATTCTTTGGTGTAACATGTGATCGTCAAGAGATCGGTAACCAATGAAAGCTGAGCTGAACTGAAGGTGTGTACAGGTGAAGTGAAAAGAGGTTAAATGGTGAGTGAGGTGGACTTGTGGAACTGTATGTCTTTATAATATGAGCTGTTCTGGTTTAACATCCTTTTCTTTCACTTGAGCAGAAAGCTCTACTAGCACTGACATGGTTTCACTATCATCCGCCATATTTTTTTTACATCTATGAAGCACTCTCTCCCGAAGATGCTTCTCATAGGAACACTGTTATTCTGCTAAACATCTTTTTTTGAATGGATTCCTGTCTGAATATTGCGAGTGTGAATTATGCAACTGTATTCAGCAGGACATCTTTTTCACTGTTATTGCACAGTCATCCTAGAGCTATAAAGACATTCATTTAATGTCCTCAGGGTTGCCAGTTCCAGAAAATGTCTCCTAAGAAACTAGCCCAACATCTAGATTCTAATCAGTGATGTTTGAAGAGACTATAAATTGCTGAAAAATAAAGTACCTCTGTAATCTAAAGTCTTCTTTTGATCCTACAAAGCATGTCATGTGCTATTATCATTACTATTGTCATAATGTAAGAAAATGAAAGAGAAGAAAATAGATACATAATGGCAAGCTTGGATGTTTTGCCATAAAACACAGATCCTCTCCTTTTTCATTCTCCCAGATCAAGCCTATAATTTCAAAACAAGTTAAACATCAATTAGGACGTCACCAATAAAGCAGGCTCCACCCACTATGTCTTCTTCTTCCTTGGATGTGTGCTGCCTGTTTTTAGCTCCTCAATTGTACATTCAGTGGGTACATACATGGATTTACTAGCTACAGTATGTATCTGTTTAAGTAAACCATGTTAATGATATTTATCAACCTAGTGGCTTGCTGGCTAGTAAGATAATCATCTCAACTCGTATTGATTACTGGTAATAATATTGATCATTGATATCCTTTTTATTTGTTTAGACTGTACAACAGAAGAAGCCCAGTTTACTGAGATTGTGTTTCTCTGTGCTCTGATGTGCAAACACATATAGTACAATTAGTGCAACATAACAGGTAAAAAACACATACAGACGGCAAGACGGCATACCGAAGATGTCATAACATAGACACAGACATCACAATGCACACAGACAAGAGGTAGTGACTTAGCTAAGAGTACTGGACGTCATGTGTATATGTTGCCCCACTGTTCATTGTCCCAGCATGACAGGAAATGTAATATAAATGTAAACATAAAGTAATAATTGTATTGTAAATGGTAAGAAACTGAGTTATTAGGTTATTGCATACAGAACAGCTGCACTGAAGATAATAGTTTGTATTTGTGTGGACAGGTCAATACATTGTATGTGTCAGATTATGACTGTAATTGACAGGTCGGCATGCTTCCATGTTAGACTTGAGGAGTCTGATAGCCTGTGGATAGAAGCTCTTGCTGAGTCTGGTAGACATGCACTGCATACTGTGGTAGCATTTGCCAAAGTTCAGGAGGCTGAAGCATCTATATGTAAAGTGGGTGGAGTCTCTGACAATCTCTGTGGCTCTGGTGGGGCAGTGTGACAGATATAGGTCTTATTTAGATGAAAATAGTGTTTTTGATTATCTTTTCTGACATTTTCACCACTTTTTAAGTGTTTTCTCTGAAACAGTACAGCTATACTGTACCAGACTAGGATGCTACTGGTCTAGATGCTCTCAATGGTGCCTCTATAGAAGGTTGTGAGAATAGAAGAAGGGAGGCCTGCTCTCCTCAGAAGTGAAAACAAAATGCTGCTGTAAAATTGTTAAAAATGTCAAATGGTCTCATATCACCTCCTAGAAATCACTTAATTGAGAATTCATTCTGAAGTTGTTGTTTTCAGTACAAAACAAAACATACCCCAGAAACCTTAAAGGGTCTATTATTCAAACATGTATAGCTTGAATTGAAATATATTTTTAGATACTTGTGAGAGGAGCTTAAATAAGCAGAGACATGTCTGTGAGAGCGACTCAGACAGCTGTGCATATTTTCCCACCAAAAAATCTGATATGACATGATCTGTCATACACCAACATATGATAATGATATGGTAATTCTGGACATTCCATTCACAGGTTCCAGTGACCGTGGAATCTATGAAATGTGATTGAACAAAAGACCTCTTACCTGAGTGTTCACACCTCTCTCATAAATATTCAATGTACGGTTAGTGTCTGAGGAAAACGGAGTGTCACCTCACCTTAGTTAAGCTTTAGAAATAAAACCACATACAATGTCTAAAAACTGTAATGAGTAATTTGTAGCCAACACCTCTGTTTATTCAGTTCTGAGCTCAAAAGTCTTGGCTAGAAATGTTTAGTGTTTTTTTTTTCACAATATATCAGCACATCTGAAAACAGAATTTCCAAAAACTAAGATTAGAGCAGATTTAATCAAAAATATAGATTTATGACATGTTGCTGAGTTTATACTGAACTAAAGCCCGTGTAACACTTTGGAAAGAAATAATTTTAGATGTGTGTAATTTGTAAAAAGTGAAGGCATGTCAGACTACATCAGAGTGTCTGAAAAAGTCCTCAGACTAAAGATTGTTAACTTAATCTGTTTGACTGACTTGTATATTCTGTAATTTTGACAAATTGTCTATATTACTTATATTCTGATTGGTTTCTTGTTGAATATGGGACCCAGTTTAAGATCCTCACTATAATTTAACCTGGCCAGGCCTTTACGTACACACTGATGTATTGCATTCTTATTCAGCAGCTCATTTGCTAAGGTCCGATGACCTGTGCTTACTGACGTGAGGATCAAGCTTTTGAGGTTATGGCACCCAAAGTGTGGAACACTTTGCCTCCTTCTTTAAGGTTCACGCAGTCAGTTAACCTTTTTAAAAAGCAGATAAAAATGAATCTTTTCAAGCAGGTGTTTGTTTAAAATCATAAGTGCTTGCACATGAACTCTATGTGTTCTGTAATTAATGCTGTAATGGAAGGCGCTGTCACTAATGACTATGAAAAGTGTGAAAAAAATCAATTATGTACTTTCAATTTACAGTCATGACCATGGGAAGTTGAGAAAATGGCATCTTATGATGATGAGTGCCCACAAAATAACATTGTGTGTCATCTACAGATCAATCTTGATCAATAGAGAGGATGCATTCAACTTTGGTCATCCATGCAATGTGAAAGAAAAGCAGATTTCGGCTGTTTTTCAAACACTCAACCCAAAAATGAACACAATTGCAGAGCAAGGATGATGCTTCCAAATGTTTTATTCACTTAACCCTCTGCAGTCTGAGTGTATTTCAGACACTCTGATGTAGTCTGACATGCCTTGACTTTTTACAAATTAAACCCATATAAAATTTTGTTTATCAAAGTGTTACACGGGCTTCTGTTCAGCACAAACTCAGCAACAACAGTGTTAAAACAGTAAGAGTATCATAAATCTGTATTTTGATTAAATCTGCTCTAAACTTTCCAAAAACCTTTTTTCAGATGTGATAATATATTGTGAAAACACACTCAACAAAATACTGATTAATAGTGTTTATTGAGGTTGTTTATAGACTAATATCTATTATTCTAGTGATTAATAGTGTTTATTGAGGTTGTTTATGGACTAATATCTCCTATTCTAGTGATTAATAGTGTTTATTGAGGCTGTTTATGGACTAATATCTCCTATTCTAGTGATTAATAGTGTTTATTGAGGTTGTTTATGGACTAATGTCTCCTATTCTAGTGATTAATAGTGTTTATTGAGGCTGTTTATGGACTAATATCTCCTGTTCTAGAGATTAATAGTGATTAAAGTGACCATCCCACCAAAAATACATGCTGTGCTAAGTGGTCAGACTGAAACATGTGTATTGCACTCAACAAAAGACCAAATCTAGCACCTTACCTTAGCTTTTAGTGAAAAGTTGAGCCGTACAGCCACAACACAGATAAGATAGAGTAAGATATAGATAACCTGCAGTGTTTATTTGGCTCCAAACAACCTTTAACAGCATCCGTTCCACAGATAAAACTGAAGTATGAATCGAGCGCGCTGGGCTAACAGACATGTCGAGATAATATAGATAAGAATAAGTGTATTGACTGGTGCTGAAGCTAAAGAAGGTTGTCCGGTCCTTTCTCCACACTCGGCACTGACGGAGCATACAGTTCAACTCATTTTCACTGAGCCACCAGCACAAACTGATGACTCACACGCTCCTGCTGTCCCTATCTGTCCTAAGCAGAGCTGCTTCAATATTCACTCTTCTGCAGAAAGCAGGGCAATGCTTTATAGAGTATCAAAGCTCCGAAACCACGGGCACGGCGGTACTGCTCTCTTTAAAGAAGGGTTCTTATTAGAGTGATGGTTCAAAACCGGGACCTTGAAATCTGGACGTGGAGGCCCAGTGTCCACGAAAAGTTTGGTGAGTTTCCTACTCAGATACATCTGCTTAGCCTTGAAGTTAACTGAATAAGTTGAGTTGAGCAGGGAAACTGTGCTGGACGGTGACCATCTAAGTCCAGATTTGAAGGTCAGTGGTTTAGAAGATCCATTTTTATATATATATATATTTTTTTTTTTTGCCGATTTTATCCACTTCCCAATTTAGTAGTAACTAATTAGCCCATCCCATCCACTAGGGGGCTCTCCTCATCACTTTGCACTGTCCCTGACTCTAGGAGGGTGAAGACAAGCACAAGCCTCCTCTGCTGCGTGTGATGCAGCCACCGCCTCTTTTTAAACTACCGCTGATACACCGTCACTGGGGATCCAATGTACTCGGAGGAAAGCGCAGGATTCCCAGCTCTGAATGGACCGATCAGTAGACGCCTGAGCCAGCGGACATTGCAATGTGTGAGTGATAGAGAGAGAGAGAGCGCTATCTAATTGCCCAGAGAGAGCACTGCCAATTTTTGCTCTCTTGGGCCCCGGCTGCTGATGGCAAACAGTATGACTGGGATTCAAACTTGTGATCCTCTGGTCATAGTGTCAGCGTCAGCCTGCTGAGCTACTCAGGGCCCCAGTTTAGAAGATCCAGAGCCTGAAGGATGCTGGTCTCTGGCCCACAGCTAAGGATCAACATAGGAACTGTAGTACAGAAGTCCCGCCCATATTAGTTGCTGAATGTCTCAGGAAGACAGCAGGCATTCACTGATGCATAGCAGCCTTGAAAAATTATATTTTTCGGTATTTTTTGAAGCCAAGAGAGTAAGTTTTGTTAGCATATACCAGTGATTCTACATATGCAGATGTTATTGTTTCTCTCAGTTTGAGATAAATCAGTCTCTTCCCATTCAAAGATATAAGAGTCTGGTCTTGTATGGCTGCATGGTGACCTTACCAACATGGCTTGTGGCTGTTTGGGTCTTTTTAAGTGTACCGAGGCTACTACGATTGTCCAGACTATGATCTTCTCTGTGGTTCTTAACAGTGATAGACCAATTAATTGGCTGATTAATCAGGTCATTTAAATAGTCATTCTTAGATAATGGCATCCTTGTCATGTAGTGTCAGATAGGCTTTACATGTCTTTACCTTAAACTCACACTAAGCTTAAGCTTAAATCTAAGGATAAACAGCTTGTAAATAATGTGAACATGTAGATCATATAGAGAGGACAACGCAGCCCATCCAGCAAAATGAGACAATAAGCTAAAGTTCTGCAAGAGAACGCTCAACGTTTCAGCCATCGTTTACCGTTACATATGCAATCAGCTTAGTGAACATCAGCGGTGCTGTTATGGGTTTGACAGACATGGTTTTTGCACACTTTGTGTGTCAAACGTCGATTTGAGCTCAAGCCACCGGAATAAATGACGAGAGAGGAGCAGCAGGACAAGCAGTATTGGGCTCCATCCTCACCAGCATACAAACTAGACTAGTACACAACTCATCTCCAGCTGGCCTTTAGCATCACTACTCTGTCAAAACCTGAGAACAGCAAGCTCTCCCAGGTGCAAACCCGAGTCCCAGGAGATTTCAATGACAGCCGTCAAACTCCAGCTCCAGCTAATTCAGCAACTTGTAAACTGTGTTAAAATGCCGCAGCAATCTGACTCACACGTCTGCGTTGACTACGAGAAAAACGACAAAAAATCAGGTTCTCTTACTTTGATGGGAGAAGTGATGACCCGATGTAACCCACCTAAAGTGAAGGTTATTATGCTACATTCAAAATAGGCTAGTTGCAGTTCCCACAAAATCCTGTAGATGGCGCTTTAAGATGTTGAGTCGACTTGAAAAGCCAGTTCGAGCCGGTTTTGGAGTGTGCAGAAAGAGAGCAGCAGTTTACAGCTACACCTCAGATTTACAGCTAGAAAAAAAAAAAACATTTGTTTAGTGAGCCAGAGTACAAAGTTAAATAATTGAGCTCTGTTTTACTTCTTTTTTTTCCCTTGTAAGGGTGAAATGTTTGATTTAAGTTTTTTTT
>BRDA01073206.1:31642-43379 GCA_036984385.1 Crenuchus spilurus | reverse complement strand
CACACACACACACACACACACACACACACACACACACACACACACACACAAATGTCCAACAATGTACAAACAATATAAATGTTCACTTTAAGTTTGGGTAAAGACCAGCATGGCCATGCATTCATCAGTCTTAGCTTGGTTTATGGAATGTACTGTCAAACAGAAAATGGAACTAAAGCACTTCCCCTTCTGTTTGAATTAAAAAAGCTCAAAACCCACCCATGATCAACTCCCTACCCCAACAGCAGCAAAGTTGACCAAAATGTTTTCTTGTTGTGATTATACTGGGCTGGTCTACGCCAAACATTCAGGGCTGCATTTTCTTCTTAGCCCATCCCTTTGTTCAACATGGCCTTTAAAGTCAACTGTGTACCTTAAAACTTGATGCTCACTTACTGAAGAAAGGAGCATCTTTTCATCACTTTCTGAAAACACATTTCAAAGCCAGGACAGGGTGAGAGAAATCAATGACAATAAATAAATGGCTCCAACTACATGGGAACAAGAAAGAAGAACTACTACAGTGATGGTCCAATTCTTTTGAATAATAAGAGATAATAAGAATGTGTTATCATTATTTGAGAATAAATTATGCTCTTGATAAGTACATGCCTGAGACATTTTAGAAAGTATTCAAAGAGAACAAAGAAATACATTTATTCATTAAACATTAGGATCCTTGTCACATATCTTCATTTGAAATGTTAATATGTGTGTGAAGTCAAGAAGATCAAGTCTAGAATAATTAGGAGCGCTGTTTAAAACGACCCTACTATAATGGTGGACCAATATCTCTGAATATGCAAAAGAAGTAAAACACAATTTCAAGGATTTTTGTTATGTTCGCACCGACTGTCATACTTTGCTCTTACACTTGCGTCTTAGAGCATTTCTTGAAGAGTAATTACAGTTCCTCTGCAACTCTGAGTTATTCTGAAAAGAACAGACAGTCCATTCTCAGATGCATGCATAATTCAGAGACAGTGAACGCTCCTCTGATGCTGGCAACACTGCCGAATGCACACTGAGACACACACACACACACACATGCACACACCCACACACCCACACACCCACACACCCACACACACACACACAGATACTCACATTTCCTCAGCCCCAACATTATGTCTCCTTTCATGGCATGCCCACTTTATGTCTAGGTATTGTTAAGTAAAAACAATGTGATAAAAGATGAAATACAGCAGAACAGCAAATAGCAATAAACCTACAAACCTTGCAGATAAACAAGTTAGGGGTTTAAACCTACAAGCATTATACACAGTGAATTATATACATCAGCAATACAAACAGTGCTGTATAGCTGCAGACATATAAGCACAAATTAACGGCTGTGCAAAAGTGAAGACGCTTGTGACAACAGCGTAAACAAAAGAGTACAAAAATATAGCAGCATGTTGGGAGATGTTGCTAATGAGGCTCAGCCAGGCTGTGTCAGGTAGTGTGACAACCAGGCACAGCAGGACAGATAATGCATATACCTTCATACCTTCAAACCTAAGAGAAAATCTGATATATGTCCTCAATGGTCACTTTATTAGGTACACATACCATACATAACAATACACTACTCAGCATACAGGTGCACGTTATAGCTCTAGACCCTCACAGGACCACTACAGAACAGGTATTATTCCTGTGGTGGATTCTCAGTATAGCAGTGACACTGATGTGTTGGTGGTGTGTTGATTGTCTGTTTTACTACACAGTAAATCTGCCAGTGTTAAATCAACACTATTAGAGTTAAATTAACACTGAGGGTGTCAAAATGTAACACTCCCAGTGTTAATTTAACTGTAATAGTGTTGATTTAACACTGGCAAATTTACTGTGTAGTATGAGATTGGTATGAGATGTCTACTTGCTCATAGACACAAACCTTATTGAATCACCTTGTAGATGTAAAGTCACAGACAGCAGCTCATCTTCACAGTTTGTGTTGGTCCTCTAGTCCGTCATTGGTGGTCACAGGATGCTGGACATGGGATGCTGTTAGCTGGATAGTTTTAGTTTGTGCACATTTTCACAGTATGTTTCACTGCAGCAGCTCTGTGGTTTCTATTCCACTCATCTGAGCACACATAGTGTATAGTGGTAGATTCAGTTTAAAAATAGGCTACAAGTTCAAGTCATAATCAATACAATCCCATTTTTCTTACTAGATTAAGGACGTTTTCACAACTGTTGTTCATTTCTCTGATCCAAATCAGAGTTTGAATGAATGACTGAATGAACGTTACACTTATATAGCGGCTTTCTAGATACCCAAGGACGCTTTACAATCAACACACTCCATTTACACGCACACCGGCGAGAAGCGGCAGCCAATCGTGCACAGCGTACTCTCAACCGGAAGCGACCGTCCACTTGGAGAACTGCATCAAGGACTAGGGGGATCACCCAGGACAGCGTGCCAACCATATTTTGGCATACATACATACATACATACACACACCAGGGTAATTTTTAGAGTAGCCAATCCTCCATGTTTTTGAACTGTGGGAGGAAACCGGAGTCCCCGTAGGAAACCCATGCAGACACAGGGAGAACATGGAAACTCTGCTCAGATGTGGACTCGAACCCAAAACCTCAGCGCTGATAGGTAAACGAGCTAATCACTAAGCCACCGTGCCACCCAGTATGTTTATCTTAGAGTGTTTCCCCTGCTATTTGGTTTGTTTTCACACAGGCACAAACCTAAACGCATAAAAATGTGCCCCAACACACCATGTGAACACCTGTGTATCATGTGTATCCTCTGATTGGTCAGAATTGTCTGGTGCGGGATCAAAAAAGTAAATACTAGAGCAGCAACAGTAAGAGCAAAAACTATCGTTGTCCCAAGCCCCACCTCCACTCCACTGTTTTAACTGTTGAGAGCTCTCACATATCTGCTGTGAGATAGAACTGCGTAACACTAGACATTGATGCGCAACTCAGTCTATGGGGTGGGTTAGTGACACATGACAGCAGCAACAGTACATAGTTTTAGCAATAACAGGGTCTCTGTTTAGCTTAAACTTGTGGAATTACACCATAGTCAGGTCAGATCGAGGTCAGATCATGTTCTCACCACAAGCGAACTGTTCTGGAGTTCGTTTCAGACCAGACTGAGACCAACTCCTCTTGTGGGTCTCGGTATGGTTCTTTTGATCCACACCCGATTTCAGTTCAATTACAGTTTTCACAAATGACAAAACAAATCGTACCAAGGGACCAAACAAACCAAACACTGGTTTAACCGGACCAAATAGTGCTGGTGTGAAAGTGCTATAAGACATTACAGGACAAAGGACAAATGTGATGTCTAGTGGGATGCAAAATTCCAGCCTACAGTGTGTGTTTAGAGCAGCAGATTACAGTTTTTAGCAGCACTTTTGTTATAGTACGATGTGCAAATTGACAAATATTGCAATGACTGTGTAGACAAACACAGTGTTGTGCAAATGTGCAGTGATATTTAGTCTCTAAGAGAAGGAATAAAACTGTTGGACAGTCTAGCAGTGAGGGTCAGAATGCTGTGGTATCTTCTACCAGAAGACAACAGAGTGAGATTATGTGATGGATGTGATGGGTCCTCCACGATGCTGAGAGCTTTCTGGATGCAGTGCTTGTTATCCATGGGAGATGTGAGAGAGACTGAGTTGTTACAGGAAAATGCACTGAAACATGGTATTTTGTTCCAACACTGATGCTGTATATTTAACATGCTGCAATCTCTTAGATCTTATTACTCCTTGAAAAGGTGAAAAAGGGTCGAATGCTGGGGATTAATAATGCTCCTGCCTCCAGAAGTGAGCCGAACTGAAAATTCAATATGGAGAGAAAAACAATGCGAATGATCCTTAATGTAGTCTTAATGGACATGAACAGCATTAAGATCCATTTGCCAGTTTGTCTATTGACTGATATTATCTTTCCTATCTGTGAGGCACGAGAATACACCGCAGGTGAAAAATGCATTCATCTCTTGTCACAATCTGTGCCACAACATATTGTTTGGAGGAAATTATTATGCATAATTTTCATGTTTTTCTGCTTAATGAGAGAACAGCATCAATTACAGCATGGGTTGCTCTACAAACAAGCATGTGATGATAACCAAATTGTTTTTGTGTTTAAGGCATATGCTACAGGTGCATCCTAATTACTATTGAAGGCTTTGACATGATCTAAACACACCTATACAAAATGACGTAACACATTTATCACAGATAAATACAGTCTATACATAATTAATGAAAAGTGTTATTTTTAAACAGGAAAGGTTACTTAACTAAGAAAAGCTTGCAAACGCGCAGTTGGCAAGCTAATTAAATTCAGACTCACTATTAAATGCTTTATTTTGGATGTAATGTATTTAGCTTGTTTTTGCAGTGTGGTGCATGCATTAATGGCCTGGAGGGTGTTTGGGAGCAAAGGGGGATAAAAAGGTTCTGCTCTGTGCTCTTGGTGGGCTGCAGGCTGAATGGAGATAATTAAGACACTGGCGTCGCCCCCCACCCCTCCCACAACAAGTTCCTGCACTAATGGCACTACATGAAATACCATATGGTTCCATCGCCTTAGTCCAGCATGGATCATTGTGCTGTCACCCTGCAATAACAGGGCAAGGCATGCACCAACTCAGTAAACAGATGAGGAACATCGCTCTCCTCAACACACTGGCATGAAGCCTTTGCACTTGCCCCCGAGCATGGCCTGTATTCAAATGCACTCACTAGTATGTGCCGTAATCGTATATGTATTCCTGCTCGACGTCCAGCTGCAGTGCATTAACTCGCGCAGAATGCACAATCACTTTCGAGAATAAGCGAAGCTGTTGGGTGACAGCGGCTGAAACACAATGGAACAGCTCCAGGCAAACAGTGTCAGAATATGACTTATTGGCAGACACAGCCAAGTGACCCCTCTCTGTCTAATTTACTGCTCGCATGCTGTAGCCTGTAGCTCAGTCAGTATTAATAACAGCGCAATTAAAGCCAGTGGGGATTTGAGCTCATCTCTGACAATAACATCAGTTAAAGTTGGAGAGCATTAATGCTGCGAAATATTAATTAAACGTTATTTAAGTGATTGATTTGAATGTTAATGTTCAATTAAAACAAGAGCATAGTGCTTGAAAGTATCAGATGTGATTACGAAGTGATTTACAAGGCCTGTGGATGACCACATTGACCTACACTCTAGGGTCACATATGAATACTTGCAATGTTTTTGAGTTTTCACAACATAAGAACACCTTGAACCTTATTAAAAAAAAGGTCTTAAACTTATTTGGATTATTTAACATTTAACTATGATTCTTATTAAGTAACTAAAAAGTACTTTTAAGTATATAGAATGAATGAAAAACTAAAAATATCTGCCAATATAGCAAAAAAAAACTAGGTAATAAATTACATAGTAAGGGAAAATTAATGGACATCCAAAATTATGAAAAAAAGGCTTAAGCAAAGTTTAATAATTTTGTTGCTACACATTTACTCATACTGTGTATTAGGAGCAATCTAACCAGTTAATAAAACGCAGATTCACCAGCACAAACAAAAAACTACAACTACAACCTTTACTAAACTACACTTGTTATGATGAGGCCAGAATAGCTTTGTATTTACAGTATATATATAACAGCTTAGCTTTGTGTTTGCGTTAGCTTGTGTTGTGTTTGTTAGTTTGTACTGCGTTTGTGTTAGCTGGTGTTGTGTTTGCTCCAGTGGCTGCAGTGTTAGGGACTGTCTCACAACTCACAGAAATTCTGTAGCCAATGACATTCACATTAAACACACTAACATCCATGTGAATTACATAATTCATTTTAGCCATTTTTAATTTGTTTGATTTTTTTTATTATTAAATATTACTAATAATGTAACATACATGTATTGTCAAACTATTTGTATAATATTGTCTTGGCTCATTTTTCTAACATTTATTTTATATATAAACATATAGAGAATAACCAATTAACCTTATGGTATTAAACATAATGATGTCAAACCAGCTTATTAAAATACAGACATTAATTCCTGACTAACTACAAGACTTATTTTGGGAAACAGTTTAGTTACTAATTCTATAATCATTTATACAAATGAAGAACATTGTTCATTATACAGTCTCTGGCCAAATATTTCATTTTGCTTGGTTTCAGGCAAAAAAAATCATTCTGGTGCATCCCTATTCATTACCTTATGCTACTGTCAAAATGGGAAATGTTTAATATTTAAACTAGGTTTACAATTATTTTATTTGGTGTCATTTTTGCTGTGTTAATGCAATTTTTATTATTAACAATTTAGTAACCTTCCATTAATATGTAAGTTATATACTTTTGAGACTGAGTACTTGAAATTGTTTAGGTGGTTAAAAGGCAAAGATGAGACAGACTTAAAAAGAAAGATAAATATTTTTTAAACATAAGAGAAGATAATCCATTTTTTAGTCCCACAGTAGGGAAATTCAAATGTTTTTCACAGAGAGTGGTCATGACATGTCTTTAAGGAAGGTGATCAGTGCTACATAGGTTGCAACAAAGTATGTGTACTCACTTAGACAGTTCTCTCTCTATAGAACAAATTTTATTTTTAAGAATCATTATTAAGATCAAGTGTCCAAAGGCTTTCCCACCAGTACTCACATTAGTTTACTTTTTAAGTAATCAAGATTTAGTGACTGATTACATTTCTAGTCCTGGAATTTGGAGGCAGATATGGATTAAATTTCTTCAATATTTTACTCAGCACTGAAGGTAACTGATTCAAGATGAATCACACGTCTAATTTTCCAAAGAACGAGTAGGAAGAGATGAAATATGTGTTATCCAAGTTCCCACATAAAGTCTGCTGAATATTTTTGATCATTGTAGACAGTGATTTCATACTAGGTATCTCCAGCAAATACCTTTTCCTTTCACAATGAATGACAGAAGCAAATATTTACTTTTCATTAAATTCCACAATCGTCACATGAAATGTGAGCATAGTTCTTCAAGCAGAGATTGACAAAGCAAATGTTTTACATGCATTCTCTTTGGAGCAGCAAATATGTGCCTACACTCTCTTATCCTTAGGCTGTGCTGGAGCGTTATCTTAATGGTTGAATTGAGATTAAGGGAAAATGTTGGAACAAAAGCACGGAAAGGCGATGAATTATTCCATCAACAAATAGAACAGATTTGAACACTGGGCAGTCAGTAGAACAGAGCGTGGAGAGAGAGGATCTGTCTGATTTAGAGCAGCTCTGAAGTACTGAAACACGCTTTTAATAGCAACAGGCTTTCTTTCTTTCCAGACATTTTACCGTATTGTCTCATCTTTAACAAATGCCTTGAATGGGGTCAATTAAATCTCCGAGTGTAATTTCATGCATTTATATGGGCTGAATATTTCTCACTTTAAGTTCCTGTCAAGATGAGACATTGAGGATCCCCCCAATTTGCGGTAAATGGCCCAGCGTGTCCACATTCTCACATGTCCATTTTATTCCTCATTTGCCTACATATAATCAGAACGTCATTACTGTGTTCACACTGGGCAGTCGCAGTCATAATTGAGCAACATGAAAGTGGTTGGACGAGTAATTCAAACAGTGAAAGAAAACTATGCTGAGAATAAAGAAAGATGGGAGTGGGAGAAGGGTCAGATTGAGTGACAGGAGAGTTACATTTACATTTGAGGCATTTTGCAAACGCTTTTATCCAAAGCGACTTACAATTGGAGGTTAGATGCCTTACTCAAGGGCACTTCAGTCGTGACCTGCCCAGGGATCGAAACAGCAACCTTCAAGTCACCAGACCAGTTCTTTAACCACTAGGCCATGGCTGCCCCTGTTGTGTGGCTTGATCAGAAAGCCCTGTCAATGTTTTCATCTGCCACTGCCATTTGTGCCCAGATTAATTACACTGCACTTTTCTTAAATACAGGTTCCAGTTCTGTATTCTGGAATCACAGGTACTTGATTGAACTGTTTATTAACAAGTGATGCCAATAAATTCAGGTTAATTAAATAAGCAATGTTGCATTTAACTATGGTAGTAAGTAGTTAACATTTTGTAAATACTTACTAAGTGAATGGTACACTTTCAGGGGTGGGGAACTAAGTCCAATAGAGTTGATTTATCTGCTCTAACACCAACAAACAGTGTAAGAATCAGGCCCTCCAGGACCAAAGTTGCCCATCTTTGCTATAGACAGTAGTTGTTATATTGGAATGAATAACATGACTGTCCTCTATTTAGTAGACTTGGTTCATTTGTCTTTTTAAATAAATACAATTTGTTATACCAATAAGCTCAATAAAAATCTCTGTAACATGATTAGACTGTAAACTGCACTGAATAAGAATATCTGCCATATGTCTTAAATGCAAGATTGTCTAAATGTATCTTTTGCAACATTGTATTGATGAATAAACACATTTAAATTGGTTAAACTAATTCACCTTCACAAGGACAGCTACAACACGTGTGAAATAAAACTCTTATTACACAATGCTGCATTTTATGAATCAACACATGAATGAATGATACTTATATAGCGCCTTTCTAATAGCCAAGGACACTTTACACTCAACACAATCCATTTATACAGTTAGAACTCAACCACACACTAGCAAGAATTGGCAGCAAATCACGCACAGCATACTCTCAACTCTAAGTGACCGTTCACCTGGAGGACTGCATCAAGCACTAGGGGGATCATCCAGGAAACAGTGCCAACCATATCTGGGCATACTCACCTATACAAAGACATACATATTCATTCACACACTAGTATCAATTAGAGTAGCTATTTCACCTGATCTCTATGTTTTTAGACTGTGGGATGAAACCCATGCAGACACAGGGAGAACATGGAAACTCAACCCAGATGGGGACTTGAACCCAAAACCCCAGTGCTGAGAGGTAAATGTGCTAACCACCAAGCCACTGTGCCACCTGAATTGATATTTTGACTTCTCTCAACATCTTTTTAACAGTGCATATAGTCTGTACTGTAATGTAGTGATTTGAAGATCTTGGACCAGAATTTCAACTTTGCAGACCTCTTTGATCAGTATGTTGTAAAAAAGCATGGGAATTTGCTGTTAACAGACAATAAAAAATGCTTGGTTACAATAGTAACTTTAATGAGTTTGACAAAATTTAATTTCAAAACATGAATTATTTAGTTGGGAGATTTTAAAGGTGTCCTAGAATTCATTTCTTTTTCTCTTACGTTTATGTTGAGGTCTACATAGCAGGCATGTGATTTCTCAGACTCTGTGCAAACATACATATATTTTCTCTTATATTTCTGTTGTTCCTCAGTTCTCCTCTAGTTTTGAGAGAATTTGTTTTAAATTCCCACTCGGAAGTGACTTCTTTTCCCACCCATTTTCTGGCACCCACATTGTTTTAACATCAACTTATGCCTGAATGTGAACCAGCCAATCAGAGCAGAGCTCATCATATTATTCATGAGTGCACCATAAAAGGTAAAATGGCTTATTTCAGGAAGAGGCAAGATTCATCAGGTTAAAAATAAAAATACCCACATGTAAATATACAAGCCCATTAAAAAACCTATGATTTTGCCTTTTATATCACAACTATGAATAATATGATGAGCTCTGCTCTGACTAGCTAGTTTACATTCAGGCATCAGCAGTTTCTAGAGAAGAATGAAGGACAACAGATGAAGTTGACAGAGAATAGGTGCACAGTATGGAAGAAAAGTGTCAGAGAGGAGGTGAGTCAAGAGAAAAGCTTTTATGAATTGAATGTATGATATGGAGCAGACATTTACTTCACCTTACATAGAACTGGTTTGTTTCAGTGGTCTATGGTGCTTATGCTGGGTTTGGTTTAAAAGAGAACACAACAGTGTTTGAGGTTCTTGGTATATCAGTCTCAGGCACTGAATTCTCCCTATACAGCTACACCAAAGTTAATATAGTTTCTAGGACTCTATGACACCTTTAAATGTAGCAGCTTTGAAATTAAAGTAAATGTGAGTTTGACATTTGTGCACTTACTTAATTGAGCACAAAACAAAAAATACGTAATCATATGATTTTAGAGTGAATTAAATTTTTCACTCTTGCTTTTCAGCCTAGTAAGAGGCAATTATATTCACTATTTTAAGTAAGCTTAAGCTGTATACTTTACGTGACTGAGATGCAGCACTAAAACATGAGAACTTTTCAGAGAACCTTTGGCAAGGTCCAAAGTCAGGATTAGAGTCACATCCACAGATCCAACCAGTTCTTTTAAAAGAGTTTCATCAAGAGAAAACTTAAAGAAAAGAAAGAAAGAAAGAAAGACAAATCAATCCCCATTTATAAAAACAAATAACCAGACTGATGCTCATTCTCCTGAAATAGTCGTGTTTGACTCTTGGTCTACAGAGACTATCCAGTCTGCCTGCTCAGAGCACAGAGAGTTTTCCAGCCTGTGTGTGATGTTATTTATGGTAAAGGTTTGTCTGTTTGGCTGTGCCATGGCCTCCCTGCATGGCCTTGAGGAGCGGTGCCAGCGCCCGGAACGCCAGAGCCACATTTCCATCTCATTCATCACCAACGGACAGATAATCCGAAAGTCATTACTGTAGGCTGACACCAGCACTCACTCCGGGAAGACAGAGTAATTGAGCAGCATAGAGAAAGAGAGAGAGAGAGAGAGAGAGAGAGAGAGAGAGAGAGAGAGAGAGAGAGAGAGAGAGAGAGAGAGAGAGAGAGAGAGAGAGAGAGAAAAAGAAAGAAATTTCTTTGAAGGTAAATCACTTGTCAAGGAAATTGTTTCGAAAATAATTAATTCACGAATAAAAGAAAGAATGAAAAAAGAAAGAAAGAAAGAAGAAGTGATTCGAATTACCTAGAAAGTGGTACAGAGTGGTACAGATAGTTAGGTAGAGAGAGTTGTGTATATAGAGAGATAAAGAGAGAGAGAGATCGTAAGTAATAGGTACCAGGTATCGAAGAGAGAAAGGTAGAGAAAGAGAGAGAGAGAGAGAGAGAGAGAGAGAGAGAGAGAGAGAGAGAAAAAGAAAGAAATTTCTTTGAAGGTAAATCACTTGTCAAGGAAATTGTTTCGAAAATAATTAATTCACGAATAAAAGAAAGAATGAAAAAAGAAAGAAAGAAAGAAGAAGTGATTCGAATTACCTAGAAAGTGGTACAGAGTGGTACAGATAGTTAGGTAGAGAGAGTTGTGTATATAGAGAGATAAAGAGAGAGAGAGATCGTAAGTAATAGGTACCAGGTATCGAAGAGAGAAAGGTAGAGAAAGAGAGAGAGAGAGAGAGAGAGAGAGAGAGAGAGAGAGAGAGAGATGTTTCGACGTACACGTTCTCTCTCTCTCTCTCCCTCTCTTTCTACCTCTACTTGTTTACTTTAAGCTAAACCTGGTCCGATAACTCTAGGTCTACTCTTTATAGGATGTAGACTAACAAAAACCGAGTTAAAAGAAAGAAATTTCTTTGAAGGTAAATCACTTGTCAAGGAAATTGTTTCGAAAATAATTAATTCACGAATAAAAGAAAGAATGAAAAAAGAAAGAAAGAAAGAAGAAGTGATTCGAATTACCTAGAAAGTGGTACAGAGTGGTACAGATAGTTAGGTAGAGAGAGTTGTGTATATAGAGAGATAAAGAGAGAGAGAGATCGTAAGTAATAGGTACCAGGTATCGAAGAGAGAAAGGTAGAGAAAGAGAGAGAGAGAGAGAGAGAGAGAGAGA
>BRDA01073206.1:0-31632 GCA_036984385.1 Crenuchus spilurus | reverse complement strand
AGAGAGAGAGAGAGAGAGAGAGAGAGAGAAAGAGAGAGAGAGAGAGAGAGAGAGAGAGAGAGAGAGAGAGAGAGAAAGAGATGGAAAGAGAGAAGCTATGGACCATGGATAATGAATGCTAGAGAGAGAGAGAAATAGAGAGATATATGTGTTGAGAGAGATGGATTGATAGACATGGTGAGACATGGTGAAAGATCCATTAAGCTTAGTGAAGAAGAAAGAAAGAAAGAAAAAAGTAAGAAAGAAAATAAGCACTTAATTAATAAAAGCTTTGTTAAAGGAACTGTTCACTAAATGGAAGTTTCTTTAAAGAAAGAAAATTGAGCCAAAAACAATCAGATGTAGGATATTTCTCATCTGGATCTCAATAGCCTGGTCCAAATCGAATTTCATTTGTTCATCTCCATCTTTCTCTCCCTCTCTCTCTCTCTCTTGCACATGCAGCTTTGTGTTGACTGCTGGCATTCTGTCGATTCTGCGGGTGAAGGCTTTCTCTTTTCTGTGTTGCTATTTCATCAAGTCATGCACTATCTGTCCATCTCCAATCAGCCCAAAACAGTGGGGCTACAGCCGGGGGGAGATTAGTGAGAGAGAGGGGGGGGAGATAGAGAGAGCGAGAGCGAGAGAGATTTATCACCTCTGTTTTTCTTCGAGAGATTTGTTTATGGCTAATGCTAAGTCTGACTCTGAATAGCACCAAATTCACATGGGAAAATCTCAAAATTAACTTTATTTCATAACAGTTTTCAACTAAAATGGATGTTCCCCACAACTATGGACATAATGTCAGAGGTAGGTGGAGTAGCCAGTAGCCTAAAACCATCTTCAAAGATTTCTTCAAAGACAGAGTGTCTGAAATAGATGTAAAAGTAGATACCAAACTTGAGTAGGAGTAAAGAAAAGTTAGGCAGCTACCAAAAATGAACTTGAGTAGGAGTAAAGAAGTAGCAGGTCAAAAAACTCCTCAAGTTCCCTATAGAACTTCAGCAGTTCTTAGTATATCCAGTATCTCTGGATGTAGAAACAAAAGTTTCATTGTTGTCTTTTTGGGGATTGTTCTGGTCAAAAATAAAATGCTACAGCTCAAAAGTTGTGAACAATTGCAAAGTTGTCTTTGGTGCTGAACCAATAGAACAGAATGAAAGTATTTCAAAAGCAAGTAAAAAGCCAATATGACATGCCAAGATCCAAGAAAAAGTAGATTTTTTACTTCATGAATATAGTGAGTACAAATGACTTCATTGTCATTTGAAAATATTCAGAAACTATTTATTTTACTTTGATTGTTGTATATCACTTAATGACTCTTTTAAAAGGTGTGAACATTTCACAATTAATAATCAAAGACAATTGTGTTCTTCTTCACTTCTCCTAAGAGATATAAGCAGGGAAACTGTTTATTGCAATTTCCAGTATAAGAGTTTTTGTATATAAGGACAGCTGTCCTCTTCGCACTCACTGTCCGCCGGAGTGCCCCAAGGCTCGGTACTGGGACCCCTTCTTTTTCCATTTACACTACCTCACTGGGACCAGTTATCCACTCGCATGGCTTTTCCTACTATTGCTTTGCTGATGATACTCAGCTTTATCTGTCATTCCCACCTGATGATGACTCTTTCATCTCGGCGCGGATATCTCACTGCCTCTCAGATATATCCTCATGGATGAAGGATCACCACCTACAACTTAACCTCTCAAAGACTGAACTACTAGTCTTCCCCGCAAAACAGTCGGTTCAACATAACCTCACCTTGATGATTGACTCTTTCTCACTCTCTCCATCAAAGGTTGTTAGGAACCTCGGGGTTATGTTTGATGATCAGCTTTCATTCACACATCATGTGGCCTCTGTTGCACAGTCCTGCCGCTTTGCGCTCTATAATATCAGACAAATCAGACCGTTCCTAACGCACAGTTGCCTCTCAACTCTTGGTACAAGCTGTGGTTATCTCACGCCTCGATTACTGCAACGCTGTGCTAGCAGGCCTCCCAGCCTGCACTATTAAACCACTACAGATGGTCCAGAATGCAGCAGCACGTCTGGTTTTTAACCATCCAAAACGGGCACGTCACCCTACTGCTCATTGAGCTACAATGGCCTCCGATTGCTGCCCGTATCAAACACAAAGCCTGCACGATCGCCTATAAGCTGATGACAGAGCAGGCTCCCTCTTATCTGCACTCGCTCCTAAATGCTTATGTCCCGGCCCGGTCGCTGCGCTCCTCCACTGAACGTGGCCTTGCTTTGCCTAACATTCACACAAAGCAATCCAGACTGTTCTCCTCAGTAGTTCCCAGATGGTGGAACACTGGTTTCAAGAAACTCCTAAAATCCGAGCTCTTCAAAGTGCACCTGCTCATGAATACTGATATGCATTCAACATTCGATATCGGAATGTTAATTATTTAACTTTAGTATTTTTCGGCATTTATACTTTTATACTATTGTAAGTCGCTTTGGATAAAAGCGTCTGCTAAATGCAATGTAATGTAAAGTAATGTAATATAAAACATACCTGCGACCTTCCAGTCACAAGACCAGATTTGTAACCACCAGGCCACATCTATCACTGATTAAAATAAATACAAATGAACATAAATAAAATAAAATGTCTTGCGTTTATTTGAAGCTATTTATATGCTTTGTAGAAGAACACAGGTTTATTTAATGTTTTTTTTTTTTTCTAACAGCTTATTCATCATATGAATGATTTTACTTTAGTACTGTATACATAGTACAATGCAATATGAATGTAGTAATATACTGTATGTATGAGAAATTATATGATTTTTACTAGACACATCATATACATAATGTTTGAAGCATCATGGAAATGTATTTTGTTATTGCACTCTCACAGTTGCTAACAAGCTTTTAGATGCTGGCCTGCAGAATTTCTTCCTCTTTTGCATTCAATTCAGTTTCAGGCTAAGACCCTGATATAAACTGTACACTTAACCAGAAAGGATTATTGAAGCTTTACTAACTTTTACTCCCCTTGGCTGTAGCAGCTTCAGCTTCTGTGAATTATGTACTCCAATTCCAGTCCAGTAAGAAAGACTATTTTCAGGCTAAATACTAGAAGCAATGATCTTAAGCTAAACAAGTAGGTTTAGCCAAGCAAACCCACAGAGTCCTGTTTAAAGTCAGTAGCCATTAGCACTATGTTAACCTTCCATCCATCATCTTAAGCTTAATCGTGATCAGGGTCTCGGTGAGTCTCCTACCCCTTCACTGGGCACAAGGCAGGGCATTGCATGCTATCGTAGCTAAGCCCAGGACAGAGAGCATTTTTGTTTACACACCTTGCAGGAAATAAAGATCTGACATTTGCCTGTCAGTCAAATGAAATTGCTCTATCAAAGTCAGCTCTTCTGGAAACCCATATACATTTAGAAAGACCAGATTTTATTGATTTTTTAAAACATAAGTGGATATCCATCTTGAGTTATGTTTCCACACTAGTACTTTGGCCTTTTTGCTTAGTAGAAATAAAAACTGATTTCTGTTCTCTCCTCTTGGTTGTGTGCTGTTGACTGCCTCGACTCATCCTCTACTAACCACCAACTAGTCAGCAAATAACCCCTAGTACAGTGGTAACCCTACTTAGGAGCATCCCTACTAACGAGTATTCCAGGTAACAAGTCGAGATCTCGGAATATTTTTGTTCCAGTTAACGAGAAAAATTCCAAGTAACGAGTAGCCTAAATTTGTTCAAGTATGCTAACCACTAGGGGCGCTGCGGTCGTAGCATCCCCTAGATGCTAGAGTAGAAGAAGAGGTCAGTCATTACTTTGGACCACTGTAAAATGAAGGTGAAAGTGCTAGTGAAAGCGATGCAAAGAAAGCAAAAGGTAGTGAACAAGAAAGTTTTACTTTTACTTTTCATATGATAAGTGTAACCATGCTGTACACGTACGCCCGTCCTCCTCTCCTCCTTAGCCGCCAGCATACACGAGCACCATCGTCGTCTTGTTTATTTTTTAAAAAACCCATATAAACACATTATTTACCAGCTAACGAGCAAACCAGCTAACGAGCTCGGCTACTGCTCGGATTAAACTCGTAAGTAGGGTTACCACTGTATCTATATTTAACATATTTTGTGGAGAATGACAGTGTTTGCTCTTTGTAACTCATCTTGAGAGCATCTAAGTTTAAAGGTTTGCTCTAATAATGCATATTTAAATGTGGTATGTGGTATTGTTTCTTCTATCAAGTGATCAACATTGGATTAAGGGTCTGGCAGTGTCTTAGTCTGAGCATATTGTGCATTATTACAGAATTTCTTTAAAGCTGCACTGAAGCAGTGGGAATACCCTTCTGTACTCCTAAACTCTAAATGTAAGGTCTAAAGTAACACTTTTTGTTTTGCTTTCTCTGGTGATTTGCTTACTTTAAGGATTATTTACGTGATGGTTGACAAGCTAATAAGCAAGATAAAACAAAACTCTCAGCTTTAATTTCCTCCTCAGTCTGGTCTGTTTCCTCTGTTCCTTCATGTTACGCTGGTTTGGGCTTCTCTCCAAACTATTACCTGCAGCCTTCCTTTCTATTAAAGACTATAAACATTCTGCTGTGGATGGCTCTGCACTACGTCTTGATTAGGCAGTCGTGTATGTGCTTTTATGTTATGATTCTTCCAGTAGACAGATCTTAACTGACAGAGATGTAGTATAGGAACAAGTTTGAGTAGGACACCAATCGATGAGAAGAAAGGCTTACATTCCCTTATGTGATATTAAACTGTTTACAAAAGCACTCACGCTGGGAGAAGACTTCTCATCTCCACCAGCCTCCTGTGTTTTATTTCTTCAATCTAAGACATAGTGTATGCTTTTCTCTTTAAAAACAAAACAGTATAAATGCTGGAATAAAAACTTGCATTCATAAAAGTACTACATGCTCGTCGTATAGTTAAAGCTACAAAATCTATTCATTTTTGTTCAACGGAAACTTCACTGACATTTTCAAAATAACAGATGTTAACAACATTCAAATTGATTTCATGTGATTTCAGATTTTCTTTGCAGACCTTCAACACAAATACCGTCGCTTTATTTGCTACACAAGATGACTATTGTCTTCTGAGTTAATGTGTGGGATTGGCTCCCTGTCCTGGGCTTAGTTGAATAGTGTAATGCCCTGCCCTGCACCCAGTGAGGGGGTAGGGGACTAACCATGACCCTGATAAGGATTAAGCGGGTGTGATCATGGAACGGAATGGAGTTAATGTGTGTAAGGTTGATAAAGGTAAAATAGTGGAAAGATGTCTAGAATGGCACAAATCAGACCAATCTGAATATCTTTGTTTATGCCTTTGGGAGCAGGGATCCAGTTCAATCCCCTGGTAGGTCATGACTGAAGTGTCCTTGAGCAAGGCAACTAACCCTCAGCTACTTCCTGGGCACTGTTGATAAGGGATGCCCACCACTTTGGGCATTTGTTCTCCCTGTCCCTTAGTGTGTTCCCTAGCAGGGCCTCTACACACTGTGTGTGGAGCCCCATTTCAAGCTCCTGGGGGTGAGCGGTGTGCAGCGAATACTTATGTGGTGGAGGAACACAAGATGATGACACATAAGGTATTTGTGCTTAGGGCACCCATATGCATAGCACCAGTAGTGTTCACTAGTGATCATTGGCCACTGATCGTGCACTTTCACTTTCACTTAATGATATAAATATACAGTCATTTGGTCAATAAACAATGAAACTCCTCTTTTAAGTGTTTGAAATGTGAATAAAATGTAGAACTGGAAATATGTATATAAAACCAGCACAAAGAACTGATTGAAGTTCCATAAGCAATCATCACATAAAAGTGTGAAAGTCTGAAATTGTCCCAGAATGCCCCCAGCTGGCATTTTTATGATGCCCTTTTAAAAGTAATTTATTTATTATTTATTTTTGGCTAAACCCACTTCAGCATGAAACACCCCCACCATACACACCTTATCTGACAGATGCAGTGGAGTCACAGCCATGTGTCCGTCTGTCTCTCTCACTTCTCTCAGAGTTGAAGGTAGGAACAAACAAAACCCACTCAAATCCCACTCAGCACAACACCTGTTCTCTCAGCACTTACATTCACACACACTCACTGCGTTTTTAACTGCCTCGAGAAACATGCATTCTACAGAAAACAATGCATTCCTTTGATTTATAAAAGCTCTTTTGAAATGGCTGTTGAAAGAGAAAGCTGAACTGTATCTAATTACTCCAGTGATTTAGTTCAGGTGTAATGCAATATTATTGCAACAATATGAAATGGCCTTTACTACTCAAACTAAACAGGTGTGTTCCAGGATAGTGGTCCACCTACAAAGTCATATTAGAATATTATGACCACCTCTCATTTGTAATGAACTTGGCCGGTGATGTCACAGATGCCACATGAAAGGGTTTGCTACATGTATAAATAAGTGAACACACCAGTCAGTTGTAGCAGAGTGTAAAATTCGCCCCTTTCACAAATCCCAGAATGCACCGCGCAACCAGCAACATCCGGTTCACCGGTTCACCATGCTATCAATACTAAGCTACACTATCACGCTGCTTGCCACACTGGCCTACATTGAATTGATAGCATGCAACACGATAGCTTGCAACAACGTGTTTACACTAAAAACTCACTGCATAAATTGAAAATACAAGTTGACACAACAAGATATGATGTTTAATATCCAAAGAAATATTATCTGCATATAGTTACAAAAGCTAGTAGATATCACGTAAGTATTTACTTACCAAATAAAGTTGTAAACAGTGTATGTAGCGTAGCCAGCATAGACATAAACAAGAGAAAATGGTGAACCGGATGTTGCCGGTTGCGTGGTGCATTCTGGGATTTGTGAAGAGACCGAATGATCATCCTGGGCAAAGGACATGATTTTATGTCCAAAGGGAATGATAATAGGGTATGTGAAGGGTGGTAGAATCTTGGAAACCTTCATGGGATGTTCTAGAGCTGCCATAATGAAGTTGTACAGAGAATGGGCTTCTCTTACATTGAGTACCTCCCAACGGAATAGCAGTGGGCCAATGATGAGCGAACCAATGACTTGTGGTCCATAGAAATGTGTGTGCCACAGTTGACCATTTAACCTCTATAATGAACGTAGCAACATGTCAGAGATCACCACTGAAGTAAAGCATTCATCCATTTTTTAAATCAATGTTCATTGGGCAATAAACTCACCCATTCTCTAGGATTCTCCCAATCACTTGCAATGCTTTTGATACTAGGAGGGCGAGGACTAGTACATGCCTTCATTGATGGATTTTAAGTCAACCACCACCTCTTTTTGAACTGTCTAACGTATGTCTATTGAATGTTTGTAAAATATGTGTATATTGTATATTCTTGCAATACTGATCTAAAATATTATGATTGCATGCCTATCAATTCATGTTGTGAAGTCAGATTGTGCTACCATGCATGTAACAAGAACTACAATTTTGATTTTCCACCAAGCTCTACTGTACATCATGGTACAGCTACTAATCTGAACTGTGAAAGTTGGTGGGATCTGTGGCGGCTATGTGGTGGTAACATGATTTCTAATGTGATGCCAGTGTTAACAATAACCACACACACACACAAAGAAGCAGCAGTGGATAGCAATAATGGATAATTATTCTGAGTTACCTTTTATTCACCATTGGTTTTAATTCAGTCACAAACAGTGATTTAAAAGAAAAAAGACATAGCAGCGGTCGTTTCTATTGATGGTGTGTGATGATTTTGTAGGGTTAGGGTTAGGGTTAGGGTTAGCTAAAATATGCACTACTTCTAGCTCTCAGTTTGCAGGCTTGTTACTCCAGCAAGAAGAGTTCGTAAAAGTCTGGAGTCAGGAGAAAAAAAAAAGTGTAATATTCATTACATATAAATTGACATGCAAACCTAAATCTGGAAAAAGGGACATTATGGAAACAGATAACTTATATTTACTTACATGCACTTTTAGTTTTATTAAAAGTTATTTAAAAGGTATTTGTAATCATAATTTGTCTCTGAGGAGCAAAGATGGAGCTCCAGTTTGTCAACAATTGTGTGAGGAAATTACTTAAAAATAATGTTCCTCAAAGATTAGAAGGAATTTGCACAACTAAAACTATTCAAGGAATCTGGAGGAATTTCAGTGTGTAAAAAGCAAGTGCACAAACCTAAGTTGAACACCAGTGACCTAAATTCCCTCAGACAGCACTACATCAAGAACCATCATTCATAAGAAGCTGATATAAAAAACATGGGCACAATATGGAGTTTCATTCACAAATGCCACTTAAAACTGTACTGTGCAAAATTAAGCCTTATGAGAACCATATCCAGAAGTGGCTTCAATTTCTCTGAGCTCGGAGGAATTTAGGATGGATCATCACACAGAGAAAATCTGTACTGTGGTCAGACAAATCAGCTTTCCAGATCTTTTTGGAAGAAAAAGTGTGATGTGTGAAGAAATATGTTAACCAAAAGAGCACCAAACTGTTATCAACAACACGTTCAAAAGACAGGACCTGTCATGGTATGTGGTTGTGTTAGTTCCTTTGGCAAAGGACACTTCTCTAAAAATTACATTTACACCATATGCTGCAAGATGACTTTTCCAGTGCTGTCCATGCATTTTTCCACAAGACAATGCAAAACCACCTGCTGCATATATTACAAAATCTTGACTATGGAAGAAGATAGTAAGGATACTAGACTAGTATGTTCCTGCAGTCCTGACTTGTGCCCAATGTGCTCCTTGCACAAAGACTTCCACAATTCTCTTAGTGCTGCTCCTACATTTCCTGTAGTTATGTGGTACATATCTGCAAGACCAACCATTAAAATATGCAAGAAAAGTGCATTCCAGTAAGCTTAAGAAAGAATTAAAAAAGCAAATATGGTATCTAATGTTAGCCCATATAGTACATTCTCTGATATTAACTGTGACTTTTTCAAACTACATTGCATCTACTGAAATTGTAAACTACCCATGATATTGGTTCTAGCATCTACATGCATACATTTCAATACTGAATTTACATACTAGTTCAGTCCTTCTTTTATCTGCTTATGTTCTGTGAGAGCGAGCATTAATATCAGCCCCTTAGTGATGGTCCTTGTGAGTATACTGACCAGCTGATTCAGAGTGAAATAAAGCACAGCTGAAAGGATGGATGGATCCAGTCTTTGGGATTATTTACACTTTGACTTCACTCATCCTTGCAGTTTCCTGCAGGATCTCTACTCTGCAGAGTTACACATCAAACTAAGGTAAAGGAAAAAGAAGCAAGTGAAGCATATATTGACAAGTGGTTGGTTTAGTTGGATATACTGACATTTAATCTATGGCAATCAGTGAAACACAAGTCTGATTGAATTTTATGAAGGTTAGAGAGTTGCCTGACAGCAGTATGCTAAATGCTGAGCATGTTTTAAACAGATTAGGTGTCATGCCCCCCACTACAGCCATCCCCGCCATGGTGTTTTTTTCACCATCAGGGTCCTAGCCTGTTTGGTGCCCAGGGTAAACAACCTCTTGGGCGCCCAGCTTAACTCCGCTTGGCTCTTGGCAATCATCCCAAGGGCACTTTACACAACCTTACAGGAGCGGGTTCGGCCAGTCGTGCCGCTCCTGACGACATGCTGCCCTGGGTGGCTGCCCATACCACCCATATCAGAAACCGTTACTGTTCACCATGTGCGTGTCACTGTCCACATGTCTTGTCACCATGTGCTGTTTGTTTATATCCACGTCATGTCTCATGTCTCCGCTCATCACCTTGTCCTGACTAGTTAAAGTTTTCAGCACCTGTCTTGTCTGATCCCACAGTTTGTTATTTAAGCGTCCTCATGTCTACGAGTTCTATTGAATGTTGTGAATGTTAGTTGATGTTCATGAGTGTTCATTTATGTACATGCATGTAGGTCTGTCTCAGTTATACATCTTCAGTGTTACGAAGCCTCAGCCTTATTTTGTTTGGTTTTGTTAGCCATGGTGCTTTGTTTTTTTTTTTTTTTGTTTAATAGTCTTTAAATCGTATCCTGCCTCTGCAGCCTGACTCCTCCTCAACCTTCACGAGCGTTACACTAGGACCTTAGTTAGAATACAATAATCGAGATGTGCTGTTTACATGTTCAGTTGTTTAGAACAACAGTCTTCTATTCACCCAATGCTGCACATGTAAACACAGTTACTGTGATTTGTTGCTGGTTAAAACTGAATGATATGTTGTTTTCTTTCTCTGAATGTAGAAAATGCTACTGGAAATGAGCGAGCCACACTACTTCACACCAGAAATGTGTCACAGTGCTGAGTGCAAGTAGTCCACTGAAAATGTGTTGAGAATTTAAAACAAAATCTCATATTATTGCAAGACGTTTTCAGGAAAAATGAGACAAAATAACACCTGAATCACTTAATTGTTTGGTTTTCCAGTGTCAAAACATCTTTTAAGTGTTGTGAGAAGGCAACATTACAAATTGGCAATGTGTATTGTCCCTTCACAACTTTTTTTTGGAATGTGCTGCAAGCCTAAAATTCAGAAATGGATGTACTGTATATAAACAAATGAAATGAAGTTGATCAGACAAAACATAAAAGATATTGGATTCATACTGTCTGCAATGAAATAAAACTCAAAGTAAATGTAAGAAACATCAATTTTTCCCCTCCATACCGTCCATTTTCCAGATTTCTTTGTTTTAATGTTGGTACAGTATACATTGTAATTTACTCAAACTCAAAATGAAATATTCTAATAATCTGAAATTCTGATGTGAATTTTTATGAGCTATAATTCATACTGATCATCAGTAAAAAAAAAAAAAAAAAAACTTGTAATATGTCACTTTACATATAATTAGTATAACATATGAGTTTATCTTTTTGGATTGAATTACAAACAACAAACTTTTTCACAATATTCTATTTTTTGATGTGCCACTGTACAACTTCAAATAAATTAATTACACAATTATGTTCTCTCAAGTACTGAAGACAAACAGTTCAGGGTTCTACTCTAGAGACAGGAAAGGTACTAACCCAGTAATGTTCATTACCTTTTTTCCCTGAGAGCTACTGTTGTGATAAAATGTGTAGAAAAAAAACATCTCAACGGTGCCAGTCTTATGTACACGTCATGTAAAGGTCTTTTTTTAGGTTAGATTCTACACTATCTAAGAATTCACCCTACTGTGTGAATATAAATGTAGTTAAAGGAAGCTATCTCTCCATCAATCTCTTTATCTCTCTCCCTCTCTCTCTCTCTCTCTCTCTCTCTCTCTCTCTCTCTTTCTCTCTCTCTCTCTCTCTCGCTCTGTCTATTTCCCGCTCTCTTTTGTTTTAGGTTAAACACCAGTTTTAGGTTGCTTTGTGAGTTCTGAAAGCTCTGAATGGCGTCTGTCTTGTACACTTCATCACTCCCATCCAATTACAGAGCAGGCTCATTGGCAGGTGGCTGCATGATCGAACGGTACACCTGGTGTGTGTGTGTGTGTGTGTGTGTGTGTGTGCGTGCGTGCGTGTATAGAAGGTGAGATAGAAAATAGAGGAGAGATTAACTGGGATGATATCCTATTGATGTGCTATGTCAGGAAACAACACACACACACACACTTCTTTGTATTTTCCCCTGATGGGGACTGAAAGTCCTTATAATGATATGAATGCATATCAGATCTGTACAAACAGGAACATTTTGCTGGACCTCACAAGAAATGTGTCATTTTCATGAGTCTTTTTTTTTAAAGAGCAGAAACATTGACCTTTTGTTGCTAAGGTAAAGTTTAGGTTTAGATTTATTTTTACTCAGTATTACACAAGTGAATGGAAGGACCTCGACTAGTATAGTATTACCAAAGTGCATTTGTGAGTGTATGTACCAGGTTTATGCCACATTGTGGGGATCAAAAACCTGCTTAAACACTCTGGTTGTGGGGAATTTTCTTCCATAGTACTACACGCTGGAGGTAAATCATAAACATTTAAGGTGTAGACATGTTTTGAGATTAAGGTTAGAGTTTTAACATTTAAATAAATCTGAAAATTAATGGAAGTGTAAGTGATGTCCCCACAATTCACAGAAACAAACAGAGACACACATACACATACGTGTTTGGTTCTATAAATTGTGGGGACATTGCAGAGACTTCCATTCATTTCCTGGAGACTTACCCAAACTGTAACTTCTTTAACCTTAAAACATGTCTTCAACTGAACATTTTGTGATTTTCCTTCTTTAGGAAGAAAGGTCCCCACAGTGTGAGTGTATAAACACACTTGGGTCCCCGCAATGTGGCATAAACCTGGTACACACACACACACTTCCACACACAAATGCATATCTGCCTCCATCCTCCTCAGTGACCTGAGAGTGGCCAGATGAATCATTTGAGACCAGCTCAATTTTCATTCTGCTTAAAGCGGTTCCTGCAGAGGACACCTTCTGCATGTCATGGTCAGGTGCTATAAACACTGTATATTGTTGCATCATTTTCATCAAGGACACTTCACTATGGCCATGCTACAAGATGCTATGTCTATCCTTTATTGTCCTCCATCCTCTCTTCAGTCCATCTATAGAAGGATGTTAGGAGGAGATGGATGGAGAACTGGAGGAAGAGAGGTTAACAGAGTGAAGCAAGAGTGCTTTAATGGGGGCCCAAGCACTCAACATCAAGACGGCAACGTCAGTCTGATTTCATTAGTCACCACTTAGACCAACAACAAACAGCCACTGGCTGCTAACTCTAATGTCTCTCTCTCTCTCTCTCTCTCTCTCTCTCTCTCTCAAAGATGAGTTTAAGCATGACACAGTCCAGCCCTAATGCTCTAATGCCCGTCACTGTCTCTCTCTCCATCTCATAGTGCTAATGCAGCTTTCCACATACACTCATCTATCAAAAGCTTCAGCATCTCCCTCCTTCATTTCCCTTCTTCTATCAGAAGGGATTTTGGGTGTGTAAAGGTGGGTGTGCATGTGTGTCCTAATAGATAAGATGGACGTGTGTCATAGATAGTGCTTCATTCCTCCTGGTACCATTATATAGTCATTTCCTGGTTTAATGTGCATGAATAGTGTTCATTATTTATGACAGATGTACCAATCTCTTCCCCTCCTAGTGGTCTTGTTTTTTCTTACAGAAGTAACCTATAACCATTGCAGAGAACACAAACACTTTAAATGACTTTATATTGAATTGTCCGGTTTAGCTGCTTGTCTACAATCCAAGCCACATGGAATGATCTTACTCAAGCAACAGTATGTTGGTCTGCTTCATAAAAAAAAACCTCTATCTTGTCTGCAGATAAGACCAATATGCACAATATGCCCTTTCTTGAATGGCTGCTCCACCATAACATGCCCTGTGGTCCCAATCTGAAAAACAGATAAATATTCAATATGATGTACAAAGGCTTTAAAAATAAAAAACATTCTATTGCATTATTGTTAATGCAAGCTCCACAGACTTGCATTCATTTGTCTTTAATGTTATGCTTTCAGTAAGTTCTGCAGCATTTAGGGATCCCTCAAGCTGCAATTTATGGTAATCGTAACAGCAAATTGGGGTTTCTTTCTTGTTTGCTTTCATTCTCGCAGCAGAAGGCATCTTCAGGTTAAGATGCCCTGAAGATGCCCTCCAGAGAGTATATAGCTCTTGAGTGATGGTTTGGGGAAAAGCACATCTGCTATATGTATCAATTGTTCAAACACAGAGCGCTTTAAATGGAACAGTTAAGCTCATGAATCCACATTCATAGTTTCCCAAGCTTTATATAACCTTCGTCTTCATATTACGCAGATGGAATGAAGGGCAGTATGTTTCAGATGGCAGCTTGTGGCAACAATTGCAAAGAGATATGATCACAGACAAAAGCCATTGTTCCAAATGAAAAATGTTACTTCACTGCTCATCATCGTAGAGCATATGCAGCCCTCCACATCAATGACGTGTGCAAGAGAACAATTTCCTCATGGCTGTGGGCCATCGTTTTTTGGTTTATCTTGGTAATATTCACAACACAAAGAAGTCCTTGTGTTCAAATTGAACCATGAATGCTTCTTACCCATTACATGCATTTTCTTTCTCATGCCTTTCACTATGAAGTGTGCCTATATGCTGCAGATGACCGCAGGTATGTTTACAGCCCACTCCTAATTAATACTGAGCGAGCTGAGGGAGCAATAGCACACACATGACCTCTTTTGGCATTGTGCTGCATTACAGTGCTGTGGTCTATCAGTCACTGTCTGCTCCGGCTAATGCTAATGAGAGGCATGTTAACATCAGTGTACAGCAGACTCTAGAACAGAACAAGGCACTACATTTTTTCTTATAGCCTACCCCTAATCTACGAATCTGCTACAAATGATGACCAAATAAAAAAGAAAGATGTTGTATAATGTTATAATAATGAGGAACGCAAACCTGGGAGCAGTCTGTATAAGCCACAGCTTAGTCTGAGTTTAATGTGATTTGCAGAAGACATAGCTGGAAGTGAGAAATACTGGTAGTGGGTGTATAACAATCATTGCCAAACAAAACCCAGCATCCTTCTTTGTCCTCTTTCCGGTCCTTGTTCCTCAGCCTGCCCATGACTTCAGCTGGCTGTGGAAGAAGACTCATGGAGCATTCCAAAATAAAGAATACAATCTCCACACAGCAAGACCTCCACATTGCACACCTGTCCCAAAGCCAGAAACATGTATGTGAGAAAGTGGTGTTTAAAATGATCCATAATGCAGTCACAATACATCTGGCATTAACTTTCAATGCGCTACATCTGTAGGCAATTATGCAATATAAGCTTAGGACCACCATGTGGTGGGCTTGTGCAACACAGGCTTTAAAATGAGCAATGAATCAGTGAAGCTTTTAAGAAATTCAAGACAATACAGATGATGTTCAATGACAGAGACAGTGGAGTTAATACTAGTTTTGTCCTAGAAATATTCTAAAGAGTGTAGATCTACTTGAGAAATATCACAATTCAGTACAACAGATATCATGGTGAACATCCTGTTATGGTTGTCTCTCATTTCACAGTTTCCACATGTCTTTGTTTGCGATTCGCAAGGTCCAAAAATGTTATGAACAGATGACTCTCCAAGAGAATCTCAAAAGCAGCAAGACTAGTGAGCTGACCCAGCTACTCAGTATATACTGACAGTTGCCCACAAATCTCAGATCTCAGATTCAGCATCTGTTGGATGTGCTGGAACAGCAAAACTGATCTGCAGCAGCTCCATCTCAGAGATAACAAAACTTAAGGGATGTGCTGCTGACTTACTGGTGCCACAGGACACCTTCCGAGGTCCTGTTGAGTTCATAAGTTGTCTTTGTTTACATTTCACCATGCGCTCTGTGTTTACGTCCATGTGCCCCTGTCATGACCTTGTTATCATGTTCACCTGTCTCTCATCCACAGTTCTTGCTCTGTCTCTTGTCTTTCAGTGCATCTGGAATGTGTTGCTCTCATTTCCAGTGTCTTTGTCAGGTACGAGTCTTCCCGTATGTCTTGTTTGAACGTTACCTTAGCTTTGTTTGTCTTAGCCTAGTCTTGTTTTGCTTCGAGTATTAGTTTCACGTAGCATGCTTATGCCTTATGCTTTGTACATGATCTCCATAATAAAACCCACCACTTGAATCTGCATCTAGCCTTCCTCCTCCTTAACCCCTACACAATGACGATCATATAGTTGGAGATTATTTAGCGGTTGCTGAGCAATTACACTGTTATTTATTGTGCTTAAATTTTATTGGAACTTAGATTTTTTTTTTGTTTCAAACATTTTGTAAAATAAGCATCAATATTTGCTTAGAATAGTAGTAACACTTGACATTTTTACTAGAATTCTGCAGCATTTATACATATTCAGAGCATGTTTTGTGCTGCACCTCCTCTCGCATACATATCTGACTAAATAATGCTTTTTCTGTCAAGAAATGTTCTTTCAGCTTGTGTTCGAGCCTGTTTCTTTGTCTAGCTTATGCAAGTGACTACTGGCTCTCAGTCTAGAAATGAACATGGTTTAATTCAATATGACACATCGTATTTCACTATGCAGTATCACGCTTTACACACATCCTTCACTCTTACCTCAAACTGGCCACTGCACTAAATATTGCATAAACACACATGCATGCACCCTCCCTAATACAACACACACAGATGTTTCTCTACGGCTGTAAACAAAGTCAACTACCTAATCACTATCAGGTGACTTAAATTGACCATATTTGATATAACTGCTTGGTTATTTTGTTATCTTCAGCCTAATGTGGCTAGAGACTATTTTATAAGCTAACAACATCAAGCAGCCATATGTTCTATTATTCTAGCAAGACAAAAAAAAATGAACCTCGTTAAGAACAATAACAAGCACAGACAGGTGGTAGGGGTTTAGAACATGAACTGTCAAAGAGCCCTACACAACTTCCTGCAAATGCAGAGCAAATGGGCTCTTAAATAAAGAGTAAAATGCCCATTAGTTGTGCTCCTGCTAAATGCTAAAACACATGTGTATGTACAATACATAAGCTTTGTTTTAACAACACATATCTAGCTAAAGTGTACAGTTTGAGACTATAGCTAATCTGCTGCTATGCTTGTGTACATATTTTCTTGTATCTTGGCTGATTATATGTGAGAAATAAAGGTTAGCATTCTTCCAGTTTCTAAGGAAACTGCAGGAAGGCTTGTACCCTGTGTACTTAAGAAGAAAAAAACATCAAAGGACTTATCTACTGGTTCTCATCTTATCTCAGGTTCACTGACATATTTCCATATTTTTTAAATGGCACCTATTTTATATATATATATATATATATATATATATATATATATATATATATATATATATATATATATATATATATAGCTTGTTTGGACTTAAATGTCCATGCATTCCAATATCTAGAGAATCTAACACTTTATTCACATTTAATTGATATAGATCTCAACAGCCTTTATACTATACACACAATATGTCATTAAGGTGAGTGCGCCCCTCGCATTTCTGCACATTTGATTATATTCCTTCATGTGACAACACTATAGAAATGAAACTTGAATTTAACTTAAGAGTAGTCAGTGTACAGCTTGTATATCAGTATAGATTAACTGTCTTCTGAACATATCACACAGCCATTAATGTCCAAATAGCTGATAACACAAGTGAGCACACCTCACAGTGAACATGTCCAAATTGTGTCCATAGTGTCAATATTTTGTATGACCACCATTATTATCTATCACTGCTTTAACCCTCTTGTGCACAAATGACAAAACGTATAGAATCTGCTGCTAACATCTTGGTGCCACAGGACACCTCAACACCTGAGGTCTTGAAAAGTCCAGAAGTTGAAGGGTCAGTGGTGTTTTGATTATGCACACGCTTCCTCCATTGCATGTGATGTCCTCTTTTCGAACTTGATACACTGACATTGGGGAGCCAACGCGCTCAGAGGAAAGCGCAGGGTTCCCAGCTCTGAATGGACCAATCAGTAGACGCTTGAGCCAGCAGACATTGCAATGTGTGAGTGATAAGAAGAGTGAAAGCACCATCTACCCGCCCAGAGTGAGCACTGCCAATTTTTGGGGCCTGGCTGTTGATGGCAAACAGCATGACTGGGATTTGAACTCGCGATCCTCTGGTTGTAGAGTCAGCATCTTAGACCGCTGAGCCACTCGGGTCCCACAGAAAATCGGTTTTAAATGCTTTGGCTTGTTTTGTGCTAGACTGAGTGTTGTTATAAGAATGATAGGCATACAGTGAAGCATGAAGAGTGCTATTTAAGTCCTGAGAAATATGTAGGAGAGCACTGTTTTGGCCTATTTTAGTGATGCACAATACAGTTTCATCACTGTATGTATGTGTAAATGCCTAGTTTCCTGTGTGCAGGTGTTTTTTGATGTAAAACTAGAAGAGGATGTTTAAGGCAGGCCTTTTGGGAAGAGCAATCAAATGTAGCCTTGTGAAGACAGAACACCAACTGCTGCTTCAGGATGTATGAAGGTGATGAAATGGATTTTGCGGAGAGCATAGTGCATTGCCTATGGGCCGTACAGGTGTGGGAGGACTGCAGGACACACACATACGCTTTCTCGGTCTTTCTCCCACATCAGACACACACACACAAGCCTAGACTATTTTAGACTTTCCATCAGCAGAAAAGTGATGGAATGTTTCGAGGTTGCCTGAAGAGACACATTTTTTGTCTGTGTGACTACCACTACATCAAGAATAACACGCACAAGCACCAGCGCTGCTTGTACCCCCATCCATCATAAGCCCAACTTCAGCCAGCATGCCACTGCTCCAGCAACTGCTGATGCGGGGCCCAGGCATCATTAGAGACAGGGCCAGTATAATAGGAGCCGTGGATCATTATTGCAGGGTTTTATAATAGGATTTACACTTTATTGGGCTGAAAACAACACCTTTACGTTCTCGCAGCTTGCTGGGGAGAGTAGAGAGGGCGCATGATGACATTTCTTGCACTGCAATTTTCATTTAATCCTTAATCTGCTAAATACTTAATGCCAAATTGACAATCATTATGAGGGGCTTAGCTGGCAGGGGTTCCCAGGGAAAATCCAATACTATTGTGGGAAAATAATTAAACACACAATTAGTTTGGAGGCTTAAGAGGAGAACAATAAGTGCTTTAAATACCTTGATGCATTTCAAAAAGTGGCAGGCAAACAAGCATTAGCGTGTAAATGCTGAAAGATTTGTTCCTCTATATTTCCCTGTGTCACAGCTTTGCTGTCCTTTTCAAATATCACAGAATGGTAACTATACACGCATCAGCCATAACATTAACACAGCCTCATTGTATCTAGACTGATTGTTCATTTTATCAGCTCTGCTGAACAGACAGATGCACTTTGTAGTTCTACAGTTACAGACTATAGTCCATCTGTTTCTCTGTATACATTATTATCCTTTTACCTTGTTCTTCAATAGTCAGAACCTCCATAGGCCCATCACAGTGCAGGTATTATTTGGGTGATAAATCATTCTCAGCACTACAGTGACACTGATGTGGTGGTGTGTTAGTGTGTTGGACTGGTACAAGCAGATCAGACACAACAGAGCTGCTGGAGATATTAAACACTATGTTAGCTCACTGTCAACTCTATTAGACACACTTACCTTATTAGTCCACCTTATAGATGTAAAATCAGAGACAGTAGCTCATCTGTTGCTGCACAGTTTGTGTTGGTCCTCTAGTACTTCACTGATGCTCACAAGATGATGTTGGCTGGATACAACACCCATGCACAACACACACTAACACACCACCACCACATCAGTGTCCCTACAGTGCTTGGAATGATCCACCATGCAAATAATATCTGCTCTGTGAGGGTCCTTATCATAAGTACAGGGTGAAAAAAAGGTTAACGTATACAGAGAAACAGATGGAATACAGTCTGTAATTGTAGAATTACAAAGTGCACCTGTGTGGTCAGTGGAGCTGATAAAATGAACAATCAGTGTAGATACAAGGAGATGTTGGTAATGTCATGTTGATTGTCTCTGGGTGCAGATAACAACAGAGCAACATAGAAATGGTACTTTATTGAATGTATGCATACCATAAATAAAAATAGACAGATGGACTTGAGTGAAACAACAGGTATCAACATTTCAATATACTCGTGAAATGTATATGGTGGATAAAGTTCAAAAGTAAATACTTGTAATAGGCACATTCAAAACTTTATGTACAGTAGGTGGTGTGTAAAGATAAATTAGCATAGTTCTGGGTTATTTCATATAACAGATGACATGAAATTGGTTTAATAATAATAATAATAACAATATTATATAAAATGTGTTTTAATAACAACAACAACAATAATAATAATAATAATAATAATAATAATATAATAATAATAATAATAATAATAATAATAATAATAATAACAATAATAATAATAATAACAATAATAATAATAATAATAATAATAATAATAATAATAATAATATTGTTGTTGTTGTTACATTGGCAAGCATGAAAAAGAAAAATATTCTGAGCTTTGAAATGTGCCCTTTTTTGAATTTTGAAAGTCTCTTTCAATACTTTAGAAGTAAAACATTATGTTTTTATTTAGCAAATATAACAGAGGAAAAGTACAAATAATAAACTTCACTTAAGTACAGTGCTAAAAAACTATGACTCTTATTACAATTATTACTATATACAATTATACAATTAGTAAGTGTTTTCCAGCCTCAGTTATCATTGCTGGTTAATTATTTGCTTTGGCTGGAGCATAAAACAGACCACAGTGCCCTTTTGGTATTTAATACACCTTCACAAATAAAGGAACAGGCCAAATGAGAAACAAAACAAACTGCACACAGAACCTTTCTAGCAGGCAAATATCATCACTGTCATAACAAAACCTGGTCACACTTTACTTGGAGTGGCCCTTTGTAGATGAAAGAACTCATTAGTTACATCAACAACATATCAGTGCAGCAAACAGTAGGTTTTAGATTTTAGAACAGTAGATGAAGATTCTGAATATGAGTGTCTCAGGAAATTATTTTTGTTTTAATGTTGATTCGGTTTGAATAGTAAATTACTCAAACTCAAAATGAATTATTTGAATAACTTGAGGCTCTGGGTTTCAGATTTTCATGAGCTAAAGCCACACTGATAAAATAAGCTACACAGTAAGACAATGACACATTCTGGGTAATGAATATTAAATATGAGTTAACTTTTTGAATTATTATACAGTACAATATGAATATATTTTTTTGACATGACACTAGAGTGATGATTAACAGTTGTTTCAAAATATAGTTTGTTAATAATCACCTGAATTCAGTTGTTTTTCAGAAGCCTCACTTCTGCAGTGTCTGAGTTCATGTCTGTAGATGTTGACCTGTGACTGAACACATAACTGGTTTAATACAGATCATCTCAAAATACTCAACTGACTGTTAGATACACACTGTTTACAATGTTCAACAACTGGAATTTTTGGTTGAGATTAGAGGTTAAGGCTGGTGATTGTTAGGGTAAAAAATTTGGGTTTAGATTAAGGTATAGTTTAAGATTAGGGCTAGGGTGAGGCTTAGGATTAGGTATAGGATTGATGATAAAGGTTAGGGTTAGGATTTACTCATATTGGTAATATCACCAATATGGTTATAAGATGTTTACATGCAATTTCACCCCATAGTGGAACAACTACCAGCTGGACTACTGTACTGTAGCTTTTAGAAAGTACTTTTTACATAGTTTAACATAACCAGAGAGAACGAGAACACATTACTACCCTCATATATATAACTGCCTTTTTAATCTAATTTGAAGGGTCTTTCACAAAAACCATAAACATACATCTATTGTCTTAAACACTTCATCCAGAGTCTACATGCCCCTCTATTGGGTGCTAGGCATTCCACTGTTTTAGCCAAAGGCAGGACAAAGTGCCAATCTATTGATAGACATGGACACACAGAAGTGACAATTCACCTGACCTCTATGCTTATGGATAGTGAGAGGAAACCCACTCAGACATGGGAAGATCATGGAATCTTCACCAAGATGAGGACGTGGTACCCAAGATCACAAGCCAGTTTGCCTTCCAATAACTAAATGTAATGTAGTAATAGAATACAGGCAGAAAATTCAAAAAAATAAAGTATAATGTTAAGAGGGTCAAGTATGGAGGACCTAATACCCCCCAGACCCCCATTTAGCTTTGCCAGTGGTGTGTGTGTATATACAAAGAAGGTGTGTATTTGTGAGTGTCATTAGACAGCATTGCTAAAGTAACCAGAGTTAGGCCTCCTCTCTGGGGAGAAGCTGTCCTTAATTATGCCTGCACGGATCATCAGTCTCTTGCCTGCTCTCTACACACACAGCCACAAACCCTGTCAAGTGTGTATATGTACAGTGTGCTCTGTGTGTGTGTGTGTGTGTGTGTGTGTGTGTGTTCTACTGATGGATTAACTGTTTAACAGCTGCAAATCTCATCACACTCTCCTGGGAGCAAGGTCCATCTGGGAGAATTCTCATCAGGGAACGCTTCTAAAAGGCCACACATGCACACACACACACACACATACACACACACACACACACACACACACACACACACACACACACACACACACACACACACACACACACACACCAGCTAGTGTGAGGAAGCACAGTAAGGTAGTTGTATAAACGCTGTTGATATAATTGGTTCTAATGACTCAGAATCCTCTCCCTGATTTGGTTCTGATTGTACAATTACAGCTACTCCAATCAAGTCACACAAATGACAAGCCAAAGTCTTTTTCTACTACACTGTGCCACACCGGAAAACTCCACAGTGAGCATTCACTTGAGTGCAAATGCATATGTATAGCTAATGTGGTTAATCTAAAGCCATCCATCATCACTGTATATCTTTAAGAACTGAAAAGGTGAAATTATATATTATTGAAATTCAACTCCAATGTGCTGTGGTATCCAGATAAAAGAACAGCCAACAGCTAAATATTTATGTCCCCACCTTTCTACTGTGATTCACTTTGTTGAGTAAATTTTTAATGCTCCAAGTGCTCAATCTTAACCCAACTTTTCATTTTCACTGTACTCTGTATCTCAAATCAGGAAAAAAAAAGTTTGTGTCCATAATTTAATTCAAAAAGCTGTCATATTTCATATTCATTCAAGCTTTTCTTTCACTATTAGGATATATATATATATCTTTTTTAATAATTATTGCACACTTTCTGTAAATCCTATAAACATCATTTCACTTCTCAAATATCACTGTGTTTGTCTGCTATATGAAATATTTAACTGAAATTGCTGATCCAAAAAAACAATGATTTATAAAGGAAAATCATGAAAATTAAAAGGGATGCCCAAACTTTTTCATACCACTGTATATATATATATATATATATATATATATATATATATATGTATGTGTGTGTGTGTGTGTATATATATATATATATATATATATATATATATATATATATCATAGAGTTAAAAATGGAGAGAGAGAGAGCATTACCTTTTTTTCCTGTTTTCTGACATTGTCTCATGGGGGATCCAAAATGGCCACCAAAACAGGAACAATGTCAACAAAGCACACACATATGCAAGACATGTCATTTTTAAAACAATATAGGTCGACAGCTATACACTAGATCTTCCTAAAACTCTGCACACTGGTGTAAAGACATGTCCGCTTTATGAAATGAGTACAATAAAACTGGGAAAAAACAGTGGAAAGCCAGAAATCAGCGGTGAAGCTGAAGTTATGGAGACTACAATGAGAAGACAAGTGATACAGTGATTGTCAACATGTAGACTCTACAGCATTTTTTTTACCAATATTACAGGCCTGTAAGACATGATTGAATCATATTGATAGAATAAGACTAGTGTAAAACATGCTAAAACAATATTTTGCAGGTTCCAGACTAGAAGCAGGTGATGCATAGGCCATGAAAAGCCACAATAGGTTGCCTCTTAATTGTAGAGTCGTACACCAACACTGTTCTGTCTTCTGCTGACCAAGTTAATAAATTTCCATTTATTGTAAACTCTATAAAAGACTATATATAGACGTAATTTAAACCTACATAATAGTACTACTAGACGTCTTTGGTCTAACAAATGGATATGTAAATAAGAACTGTACTTTGTGCTTTTGAAGACAAATGTCGAAAATGGGGTCAAAAATGTCAGCTGGTGGTTTTATTTTCTTTCTATAAAGTCAAGACCGTCTACCTGCAGCAAAGTGATTGTTTATTACATAACTTTGGCGATATGTTTTGAAATTTCTTTTCTGCATAAATTGACTTAATTCTCAAAAAAGTGAATATTATAGGCTTAGTTACATATAAAAGGATGTTCCAGACCCCTTTTGCGTTTATTTGTGCAGTTGTAACATGCACATGACTCTGGCATGCTGTACTGAACGAGTTTTTGTCTTTAGTTTTGAACCAGTTCTCCTGTTTTGATAATGGCGGTGATTCCTCTATGGAATCACATGAGCACGTGACCAGTGCTCGCTCTCCCTTTTTAACTCTGATATATATACATACACAATTGAAACTCAAAACAGAATTGTAGGGAATATTACATTTGGAGTTCAATGGATCAACATTGAAATATGTAATTTTCACTGTAATTAATATAAAAACTATAACTGTTTGCTTTTCAAATTAAATTATGAACACAAATTAAATCATTAAAATGAAATCATCCATCAATCCATCATCTTCTGTTTAATCCTCTACCCCTTCACTGGACACAAGGCAGGTCATTCACACTATCCTAGCTAAACCCCCAACAGGGTGCCAATCCATTTCTACACACACACACACACACACACACACACACACACACACACACACACACACACACACACACACACACACACACACAATTCAGCTAATTTCAATGTTTTTGGACTGTGGGAGGAAACCAGAGAGCCAGGGAGAACATTGAAAGTCCACCCATTTGAGAACTTGAACCCAAGACCTTAGTGCTAACAACCAAGCCACCATACCATCTTCATATTTTTCACATTATTCAAATTTTTGGAGATGTAGTAGAAGACAACCTTTTTGGCTTTACATCAGTATAAACTTAGTTGTGAAGGAATCACTATTGAAACAAATATTGAAACATGGACACAAACATGATCTAACCAATGGAGAACACTGAAAGTACTGAACAGCAAAAGCAGGCAAATCGGATGTTATGTCAGCTGTAGCCATCATGTGCTCATAGCAGAAACAATGGTCACCCGTGGTCCCTCCGTTTCATGGGTGTAATTGAGTATTAATGGAGGCTTGACCCAGCCTTTGTGAGAGTTGTTATCAACAGGCTGTGGCTGGCGAGTGCAGCTGTGTTTTAGAAGCTTGGTTATCTATTATTTATGAAGGATTACTCTCTTTCTCTGTTCTCTCCACTGCACGATATCAAGGCACCCATTGGGCCGAGTGCATACATCTACACATGCATTTTTTTAACCTTGAGGGGTGAGCCTATTATAAACACACATGCACATACACATGAATGTGTGCACACACTGAAGCATACACTTGCACACCTGAGCAGCTCTGAGGATGCTAAGAGGTTCCACACTACTTGTAGCATTTGAAGGCTTAGCCAAGTAGACCATACCCAGCAGTCTACTCATGTGGGCCAACCAGAAGGAGGTGCAGCAGCTGCTTCCCTGCACTGAGATGGCCTTGTTTCATATGCATATAAATATTAATAAAAAAAACTCTCTGTGGGACTTAGTGCTGCTATGCTTCTGTAATCTCTCTCAAATGAAAAGCTAGGCTCCAGAGACCTGAAGAAGAAAAGAGGTAAGAAAAAAAAAAAAAAAGAAAAACACAAGAGCTCCTTCGTGATTCATCATTTGGAGATTGTCTCCAGCGTGGATAAGATCTGTAATCCATCACGATCTCTCTTCTTATTAAATTCTTAAGGATACACTTTGCTTCTCCCTCCATGTGCTTCACTGTCCTCTCCCATTTGAGGGATAAATAGAAAACACGAGCAGGGGGGAGATAAATTCCCTCTCCTTGGTCCACAGTTGAGCCTTATATTTTGCTATTGTAGTGTATTCATTGCCGCTCTGGCTTTGTGCAGCGTTTAAGTTTGGACAGGAAGTCTCTGAGCAGATTCCCAGTCGAATTGAGTGAGTAGCTGTTTCAGAAGGCTGGTGTGGGTTTGCTTTTCATTCAATAACACAAATACACTGTGAATTGAATTTTACTTAATTGAACGGAATGATATTAAACTGAACTCAACTCAATTGAGGTATTGTATCCTCATTAGTGAATGAGGTGAGAGACTGTGTGTAGCAGGGCCAGTAAAGATTAAACATTACAGGAATTTGTAGAACATTCTGCCACATTTAGAGGCCATCTACTAATGGCAGTCAAGAAAAATTGTCAAACGCAGCTAAAAGGACTAGTGGTTAGGAAAGGCGCAAGTTTAGCTGGGGAAGTGTAGTTTGTGATTGATTGTGGAAGTGTAGCATAGTGGGGAAAATACAGCTGTTTTTTTTCACATAGAACTGGTGGCACTGAACATGCATTAATGGTGCCAGTGGGACTATGTACAGCCACCAGGAAGGCAAGTGTGGGTTTACGGTTTGTGGTGTAATGCGGGTAGTTTGCAGGGTTGTTGATGTAATGCATTGAGTTCACATGGAAATGGTGGCACTGAGCATGCATTAACAGTGCCAGTTTGGCTAGGCCAGGGGAAGCTGATGTGGATCCACAGTTAGGAGCTTTATTAACTGATAGATCTATGAAGCAAGCTTGGTCTGGGAAATCTGACCTCACTGTGGAGCCTTCCAGAAGTGCTGCATTCAAATCAGTAAAGTTCTGAGGAAATGAATAGGATGCAAAAGGAATTTGTTTACTATTCACTGTGCTTGTCATAATTTCCACTCAGATGTCAAGTGTGTTTATGTTAGAGAACTCAAAGCATAAAATACATCATAGTGACTTTCTGACTTGGATTTCAGACCGTTGGTTAATGTTCTTTTGCATATTTGTGAGCCAGAGGTCATATTTACTTCAGGTTTTCAGATGTAACTCTACAATAATACTGCTAATGTTTAGTACAATAATTTCACTCTGTCTGAGCACTCACATGTCGTTCAGTTCAGTTCAGTTCAGGTTTAACACATTTTCAGGCACACTCATGTGCATTGTATTTTCTTATATAAAACTTCATATGTCAATCACTTTACTTGAAGCATTCTGTGATGACATTTTGAATGTTCATAATGCTTTATAATTATAATAAAGGCGTTTATAACAGTGCAGATCATTATTTACTTATAATGCATTATAATGAATTATAACATTAATGTTATAACATGTTTATAGGTCATCAAACCCTGTGATATAATTTATAATTAGGTCCTCATGATGTATTTATAAGTATGCTTACAAAGAGTAATAAACACATTTAGAATGACTTATAAATGCAGCTTTATAGAAAGTGTTACCATAATAATTTAACATGCATGCATTGTCATACATATTCATATATTATTGTCTTGTGTAATTTTTGTTTTATAAACAAGTATAAAGGAAAAAAAAACTAATGTTATTAAACCTAATGATGTCAAACAATGGATTAAAACACATACATTAATTCCTGACTAATTACAAGACCTATTTTGGGAAATAGTTTAGTTACTAGTTTTATAATGATTTATATACTGTAAATGAAAAATGTGTTCTATAAATGTTTCATTTTGTTTGGTTTTGCTTTCAGACAAAAACATTTCATTTCAGAGTAAAGAACCTAAATGCTCAGTCTTAAGTGCTTTATTCATACAAATTGCATCAAACCTGCTCTGTTGCCAGCTTACACCAATCAGAGCAGCCATCATAGTCCTCCTGTCCTCCTGCAGTGCATGAACTATCACAGGCAATTGGGGTCCCCAGAGTTACCTGCAGTCTTTCAAAAGACAAAACACCACCCACCAGCTGCCATTTAGTTACTTCAAATAACCAAAATAAGCCAATCAAACACCACACAAAAAGGCACATTACACTAGAAACTTTCTGTTGTTTTCTCTTAAAGGTCTTGCTCTTTTTGGATTTTTCTTTTGACTTGTCTTTTCTTTCCTGGAGATTATGACTTTGTTGACCATTTGATTATGACCATGTTTGCCCCCAAATAAAACACACTCACAAATAGATTATGCTTTAGCCCACTTGTTACATATATCATTTCCCAATGTCATCTGGCAACTAAAATTCTGTCATTTGCTGGCAGAAAGAGAATATAGCCTGACTATTATATAAGATATGAGTTCTATAAGCTAGTGGATGTCCTCATGCTACAAGAGAGCAAAATGTAATTTGTTAGGTTTAGATTATTAAGGTACATTTGTGACTCATATCTCATTTTTATAATGATATTCATTACAGTAAATCAATAAAGTTTAAAGTGCAGTACAATATATACTAAAACAATAAGAAGAGATATAATAAGAAAGAACTAAGAAAGTAGAAGAAGGGAGAAGCACTTTGGAGGAAAAAGAAAGCAGACATTTTCTCATTAATTGAAGAGACAAGAGATTGAGAGAGTTGGTGCAAGAACAAAGCCATAATGATTCATGGGTTGGAGTGACCTCTTGGGACAAAACCCTCGCAAGATTTTTCAAGGCACAGATGGGTGAACTGAAACAGCATGAGTGAACAGTGCTGTATATGAGAGAAATGAATTATAGAATAGCTTAGCACATTAGAAAAATGAAGTAGTGCATCTCCAAATGCTGAACTGATTATTAAGCCAATCTACTCGTGCAGAACATGAAGAAGAATGGAACATCAGCTTTGAGAAACAGCTTTTAGGTGAATGGAGAGTTACTCATGATTAATGCTTTGCCAGGTGAACATTGAAAACTGGAAAATGCTGAAGCCAACCCTGTAGCAGTGTTTCGCCATTGTACACATACTCCTCCTCAACCCACCCTCTGTCCTCCTTTCTTAGCTGATGGCTTTATCGCTATAGGTCGCAGCGCAAGGTCGAGCTGAATTACCATCAACTTTTATCTCAGATCACAGATCTCTGGGGCCTACCAGAGCAGACCTGATAGCTTCTGCGCATCTATTGACCTCTGATCCTAGCTGTGCACTTTTATCCCTGACCCTTCTGTCCGGTTTATCTTTCTAATAATGGAGGAAGGGGGCTCTATCTAAGAAGGAATTGTCCAGGAGATACGAGTGAAGTTACACCAGAAGGATACACTGAATATTATGCACTCTATAGCATAAAATGTTTGTTATATTATATAAAATCAATAAAAAAACAATAACAGTAACAACAACAGTAACCTTTTATTGCTCCAGCTGGAAATATGTTCTTTTGTAGGAACCATGGCAAGGTTGGACAAGCAGAAAGTCATTCAGACTAATTAGAAATGGTAAAAATTAGTATTTTTATAGAATATGTACATATTTTAAGACTTAATGTATATTGTCATGTCAACATAGTTGGTTGGAATTTGCCAACACAGGACATAAAGATGAGAACAAGCATAGTGCACTGGGGCACTACTGGGGAATTCAGCAACTTAGAGTAGGGCACTGGATAAATGTTCAATTCTTGAACTATCTTAGAGTTAGTACAGCCCTGAAACTGAAAGATTCTTGTTTTACCAGCCCTGAACCTGAAAAAAGATCAGCACTATTGTAAGCTTGGTGCTTTAAATCCTTTAGGATAGCTAGGACTTTTTTCTCCACACGTTCCCAATAGTTGGTGGAATTGCTAACCAGTTCACTGCCAATGATATTTGAGGCAGAGCTCACAGTACTCTACAGCTCACTTCCTGTATGTGCCTCTTGAGCGCTTCCTGTTCAATTGTGAAGTTCCTGAACCACACAGTAATGGAGAATATAAGCTTTCTACTATAGCTCTATAGAACTGTGACATCTCCTGCCTCAAGACTGTGAGTTTTTAAGCTGGCGCAAGAAAGAGAATCCTTTGGGCTTTTTTAATGAAGTAGTTTAGACTGTCCTTCCACTTCAGAGAGGGAGACATGAAGCTGGTCACAGTTTCCAAATACACAATCAGACTGTTAGAACTATACTATTCAATAATCAAGACTTTGCCATTCATCATCATCTTTATAAGACTTTTTGTATTTTACAGTTCATCTAAATGATTTTAACTCATTTTTATTTACAACTACAGTCCCACATCAAAAAATACAATATCATGAAAAAAGTTCAATGTTGTTCATAATTTAATTCATGAATGTAAACTTAAATATACAGTGGAACCTTGGTTTTCATCATTACTGTTCTAAAGTGCCTGATGATAACCAAAATATTAACTAAAATAAAACAAAATTTATATAGAATAAGTATAGTTTTACATACAGAAAAATAAATAAATAAGAAAAATAGGAAATAAATACAAAATACTAATAAAATTTACGCTCTGTCTTAGAGTATGCCGGTGTGGACCAGTCGGTTATCTTTGATACACCTGTTCTCGTGGGTCTCTGTCGCTATTTGTTTTTGCACCTGCTTTCAGGCTGTTTGCTTTAGTGTGATGTGTTTTAGTTAGTTTTGAGCATTGCCAATGAGAAACAATGAGAAACAAGGTCAGAGAAACAAGGAGAAACAAAGCCAGAATGAATGACAAATGCATGGGTGAGTGACGAATGCGTGGGTGGATGCTTTATTTTCACAAAATTAGCAACGAGTGACATGGGCACGCCAAACAAAAACCAGGCGGATGAATGATAACAGGGATGAAATTTTACTTACAAAAAAATATTGATAAACAAATTGTACAATAACCATGATAACTATGCAGGAATCTGGCCTTTCAAGACCAGTCCTGATGTAGGCATAGTCATGATTAAGTGAAATGTGGAATGTCAGTATTAAGAGTTCATACCTTAGAGAAACTATTGTGTAGTTTGCCCATGTGCTTTCTGTGCTGAAAAATGTTACACAGAACATATCACATCATGATTTTTGGTCATATAATGGAGCTAACATTACTATGGTGTTAAATGTTCATTGTCATTTGTTTAGACTTAATTAGAAGCAATGCAATTTTGGTAATATAGCATTTCTGTCATGATCCCCGCTCAATCGAGCCCCATTAGGTTTCATCACGGACACCTCTAGAACTTCAAACCCCATGATTTTCAGCATTCATGAATGTCATGTAACCTCATGTGTGGTTATACCTTCCCACCAGGAACTATATTACCCAGAATCCATGGAAAGGACTCATTCGTCACGAGACCAGCAGGCCAGCTGCTTCATATAGGACTCATTAATTCTACAATATAAGCTTCTCCACAGATGTTTCTCATTGCTTAGTTATTGTTGTTCTCTTATGTAATAATGAAACCTTCGTTGAATACCCTGATCACTACACTTATTCTGTTTGTATAATATTATACTGTTTCTGTCTTTATATGTCCTTTATCTATCTCCATTTGTTGGAATTCTGTGTATTGTCTGCTTTGTCTTAGAGTTCTAGCCTTGTTTCTTTGTTAGCTTAGCCTATTTGCTTTGTCCTACCTGTTTTTTTCCTGTTATCTTGCCTTTGACTTCTGTATCTGTCTTAGTGTTTTGGTGTTTCTTAATAGTTGTTTTCCTTTTATTGTCTGTTTTGTCCTGTTCATTCTTTAGTTAGCCTTTTCTAGTTTAGTTTATTGTGTTTCTATTTGTTGCATGTCTTATTATTCAGCTATTAGTCTTTTTCTAGTTTACTTCATATTAATTTTGATGTCTGTGCTATTTTTCAGTTATGTTATCAATCTGTTTCTGTTCGTTTCTGTTTCTAGTTTCCTATTATTCTTGTTAGCTTGTTTTCTCTTTGCTCATCTTGGTTTAGACCTTAGCCTGGTAGTTGACTGCTCTTTTGGATTCCCTTTTTGTTTGTTTTGCTGAGCTTATGGTTTTGACCTTCTGCTTGTTTACTGGATTCCAGTTCTGCTTTGTCCTGTTAATAAACTACAAACCGGATTCCAAAAAAGTTGGGACACAAATTGTGAATAAAAACTGAATGCAATGATGTGGAGATGCCAACATCTAATATTTTATTCGTAATAGAACATAGATGACAGATCAAAAGTTTA